>VZUI01023396.1:0-52634 GCA_013401135.1 Cettia cetti
GGGTGTCAGGTCACATCCCTGACTCTGTCAGGGGTTTTCTTTAGTTTTTTTCCTCTTTGTTTTGTTTGCTTGTTTTTTCTGTACTACTACATTTGTTTATTTCAATATTGCTAGTAAATACCTGCTATTCCTATTCCCAAATCTTTGCCTGAAAGCCCTTAATTGCAAAATTATAGTAATTCGGAGGGAAGGGGGGTTACATTATCCATTCCAGGGAAAACTCCAGTTTCCCCTGGCAGATATCTGTCTCTAAACCAAGACACTTTTTCACAAAAAAAACATAGAAACCAGGGCAGCTGTTTTTGTCAGCAGGCTTCTTGTAAGAAAAATAGGAAAATAACAATGGAGGCTTAACTAGTTGTAAAGTTTATACTTCTGAAACAAGCTTAAAATCAATTCCAGCTAATATAAACAAATTAATTTCCCTAGACCTACCTTGCTTTTGGATTATTTTCCTCAAAAATAGGAAATCCCTTATTAGTTATCTGTTGTAATATTTTATGAGTTCAGTCAGAAACGTTTAGTCCATTCCCTGGAATACTAATAGGACTTAGTGATATTAAACTTGATACTATACTCATATGTTTCATCTAGCAGTGCCTTTAGACTATGTGTTTTGGCCTTTTCTCTTCTCCCACATTTTCTTCCATTATGTTGTCAATAAATATGGCTACAGACAGCATCAAAATGATACAAAATAGAGCCACAGTACAGTATAGAGCTTTTTACCTTTGAATAATTCAGGTGCTGCTGACTGTGAACAAAATTCATAGCCATCTGTCAGCAAATAAATTTAATTTAGATAAACATGACAATACCTTCCTACTAGACAGCTGGCCACATAAACCATGCCACCACACTTTGGAAAATCTCAGCAGAAAGACCAACCAGTAAGTCAATGAACGTGGAGTTTATCCCTATCCAGAACCAAACAACAATACATATGTTTCAAATTTATGTTTATATATTTAGATATGTACTTAATATATATGTATACTGAAGAAAATTGCTTTCTTATATTTTAGGAGCATGTACTTAATGAAAAATATAGTTTAATAATAATGAGTTTCTTCTTATATCAATACCTCAAACTGCACACTTCACACCTAGATAAAATCAATAAAAATCTCAAAACTCTATATCTCCCTAAACTTACCAGAACTTTTGCTTTTTCCTTTCAAAACCAAGGTTTTTGAATAGTATTGTGGGACCTTCACAAACCTGCTGATGGGACTGCCACATAATAATACCACATTCATTTTATGCTTTCTTTTAGCAGTTTCTTAGCAGGAAGAGGATGACCTTCATTCAGCAGTTATGAAGAGTTGATCATAACTGTTAGAACCTATGTAAGTTGAACTGGATGGATATGACACAAATATTTAGTAAACAAGACATTTATTTATTCTATCAACCTTTCAAGACATCTTTTAAATTTACACCAAGTTTGTTATCTTCCTTGTGACTTGAAATTTTGGATCTGCAGAAGCAGAGCAGTCTGTACCCAGTGGATGAAACAGGATACTTTCCACTGTGTAAAAGAGTAATGAATACATAAAATGTACTGAATGCATAAAATGCACTTAGATCAGAGAACAGAAAATCTGTTGAGGAGAGGAGAAACTCATGTCACTACTATAAATCACCATGATCATCTGAGCAGCCTCTTCTCTTTAACAATATCAGCTTCATACTCAAACTAAGAGATTAGATAAATCCATGCTTAATTTGAAGAAAATGCCCTTTTTCTAGCAGCTAAAAGCCCTGAAGTTCATAGAGCCATAGAATCACAGAATGCATTGTGTTGGTAAGGACCTTAGAGATTATCTAGTTCCAAGCCACCTGCCACAGGCAGCAACATCTTCCACTAGACCAGGTTGCTAAATGTCCCATCCAACCTGACCTTGAACGCTTACAGCGGTACTTCCAGGGATGGGGTGAAGTTTTTGTGTCAGATTAAAAGTTCTTGTCGTTAAATCAGTTTCTGTTTTCACACATAGTCTGATGAATTTCATTACTCATACCACTTGCTTTGGAGTAATCCATAAACATTCAGTGACAAAGGTGTAAGTTTTGACCAGCTAGTTCTTTCTCAGGTGCAGTTAAAGGAAGACACAGACAGATCAGCCTGATGGCCCTTACATGAAAGTAGGAAAGGAGGGAGGAAAAGACTACACTCAAATGGGATTTCTTATTTCCATTGACTTCTCAGGTTATTGCTAATAAGCGTCTATGGTTTGCCTTGGTCTTTACAAGGAAACAGACCCTGAACTGAAGAGCAGCATAAAATAGAGTATGGTTTGATCATTTTCATTAGGAGGTGTTTTAATGTAAAAAAAACCTTTAAGTTGGTAATGCTGACAGGTAACAGGTTATTTCATGTGTGTGGGTGAATGCACACATGGATGAAAGACAAGTGGCATGACCCCAGTCTGCCAACAGATAAGAGACAAGAACATGGGGCTGGTCATACATTCTGCTCCTGCACAGGGACTATCTAGATTGGGAAATCAGGGGCTTGAATTCTGGAAAGAAGTGCAGGTGAGAAAATGAAGGGTTCCCAAAAAGGGGAAACAGTCTTGGAAAGATGAAGTTGCACAACCTGCAGATCCTGGAGTTCAGATTTTTGGTGGAAATCAATGTCATTGAGCACCCAGGACCAGAACTGGGTTCTGAACAGTGGCAGAGCAAGGACAAGTGTCTCTCTGTTTTTCAGCCTTACTGTTTGGAGCCAGAGTTTCTCACGGATTTTCATGTAAACAAGGCAATGTTTCTGTAACTCTATATTGTTTATATTCTTCTCTTTATGAGAGACAGTTGATGGACACTTTCTCAGACCAATGGAATTGAAGAGGTTGAACCTCAGTCTTCCAATGTGGTTTCATTTCTG
Organism: Cettia cetti; assembly: GCA_013401135.1. Taxonomy (NCBI): domain Eukaryota; kingdom Metazoa; phylum Chordata; class Aves; order Passeriformes; family Sylviidae; genus Cettia; species Cettia cetti. The sequence continues at coordinate 2,891 of VZUI01023396.1, forward strand.
GAAATCTATATAAAAGTGAAAATTAAACTCCCTTTTTTTTCCCGCCTTGACTCGGCTGTGGTGTCTGCCTCTCTTTTGTGATGGTAGTGGGTCAGGCTAGTATGACTTTCTGCCCTTCATTTCTGGACTTACCTTCACTCTTACCTGTGGGGAAGGAAATTTATTACCTGGGAATAAAGCCCACAGTAAGGTGAGGGAATCAGTATGCCATGAACAAGCAGGTAAAAGATCTAGTTCTGCAGGTTCTTAAATAAACACCAGGATGGAGGCCCACTAAGGGTTGTAATTTTACTTTGTTTCACTTTCAACAGAAGAAAAATAATTTCTATAATTTATTCTGGAAATGGCTTTTTACTATCCCAAGACTGTGTAATTTTTGATGTATGGTGGAAAAAATCAATTGCAGATATAACTTGTTAGAAAATATGATGCTTTGAGACTGACTCTCTCCTTTCTCACTCCTAAATGGCAAATTAATTAAATTAACAGGAAAAGATTTTGGAATAGAAAGGCAGAAGGTCTAAAAAAGAAGCTTGCACTGAGATACTTCTTTTTAAATTGTTGTTACACACTTTTTATTTAATGGGAAATTGTTTTGTCTGGCTGTGCTTCGGTTGTTTTGGGAAATAAGATGGATTTTTCAGCAGAAAAAACCCAAGTGCTTCACCACAGAGTCACTTGGTAGCAACCAAAGTTTGCACTGCTTCTGTAGTAACCCCAGGAGCTCCCACAGCCAAGAGCAGGCATCTGAGCAGGGTTTATACCGCCTGCATGTGGCCACTTAACTCAGGGCTCTGAGATATTCTAAAAGACAGCTGTTCCCATCACTTGCTGTGTAGGTACCTAACAACACCAAAGTTATATACCTAATAAACCTGATACAGAGGGCTTGGAAAACTCTGTGCTTGCCTCCTGCCCCTTAGAAACAGTAAGACATGGCTCGCCTTTCCTCACAGCCACTGCTGTGCACTGCGACCTAGGTCCAAGCACAGGTACCCATCAGAACTAGGAAGGGAGCTTTCCTTCTCCAGTCTGACTCCCATGCACACATGACAGTTCATGAACTAACCCATCCACAAAAAGAGGATATGAAAGGATTTATTTAGCCATCTTGGCCCACCTGTGCTGATTTTTGAGCTCGTGTAGGAGATTTAAACATCACAATCGCCTCAAACTGTCAAGGCCACAGAACAGCAGGAACTTGAGATAAGCAGAGAGGAATTGGCAACAAGAAGGTGTAAATTCCAGACCAAGTGGAATTGAGATTTGGTTAACGCATCCTAGTTAATGCATCCTGACAAAAAATCCCACTGTGGCAAACTCTGAGAAATTAAGCTACTGCTTATACACATGACACCCCAAATTATGGCAACATCTGTGACCACGCTGTGGATACACAGAACTTGGGAACTTGATATAAAGGTGGCACCTCCAGAGGAATGACTCTTGAGACCCCCACCAAGAACTGCAGCTGCAGAAGGACCAATGGAATGCCATCTGCATCTACAGGTGGTGACATCTTTCTACTGAATCTGTGTTTCTCTAACTCTCTCCCTCCTTCCCCCCTTTACTTCCTATTTCTTTCCATCTCTCTCTACCTTGCATTTACTTTTAAATAAAATCTGTACTATTGACTTCAGCATATGGTATCCTTTTCACCTTAGTTCTGGCAGAGACACCTCTCAATAATCAGTTCATAACAGCTTGGAACATCACCATCATGCCCCATATAAATATTTTTGCCAAAGAAATATACCAAGTTGATACGTTTTGTAACTTTACACCTCCTAACCCATGCAGGGGATAAAATTAGGATCTGTAACTGCAACTGCTATATGACCAAACCCAGCAAAATTAAATAAGGAAAAAACCATGTTTTTTCTCTGCATTTATCTCTCAAAAGAGGAGAGAATATGAACTGAATGACTTTCTGAGGATACAAAATCTTGACAGTCAAGTTTTATCAAAGATAATTCTTTATGCTGCTAAAATAATGTGAATTCTTCCACAGATAAGTAGAAAAACAGTGGTTCCTTTGTTAAATTATTTTGATCAAGCTTTTAGTTTGATTAATTCCCTGTGTCTTGCAAACATAAGAAAGCAATTGCTAAACATGAGTTGTAGCTTGAGAGGCAAGAATTGCTGTGTCCTTCTGTCAGCTTTCCAGGTAGCTCAGGGCAGTCTTATACAAATCAACAAACAGCTATAAATGCACTTGCCTGCCCACACTCTGTAAAACTAGGCCATAGACTTTTGGAGCCAAGACAGGTGATTATCATTTAGGAACACTGTTTTTAGAATATAGAGAACATAGAGAATATAGAAGAGGTTCAGTGTTTTGTTGAAATATTACTTGGTTAAGAGTATTACATCCAAAAATCAAAAAATCCTGGGCAACCCTTGGGAGCTTGCTGCATCTCCTCTCAGGACATTGATGGGCAGATATGAACCTGACTGTTTGCTGGGATTGTTGCTGAAGCCCTGCCTGCAGGAGCAACACGGACAGGAAAACCAGCCAATGCTCACAGAGAGCCCAGTGATCCCTGAAGTGATTATACCGAGTAGGAAAGGTTTTCTCAAAGTCCTGTTTAAGCATCATAGCAATAAATGGTTTATAAAAGGCTGCAGGGAGAAAAAAGTAAAGAGGGACTCATATTTAGCATGCAGGCATATCTGAGACCACTGCTTCCTTGTGCTGCTGTGACATTCTCACGCAGGGAGTGTGGTTTGCTTTGATTTAACACACGCCATGTGTACCTTTTCCTGGGAAGTCCACTTCATCTTTTTTCTAAATTAGCAAGGGTAACCCTGTAGGGCATACAGAAAATCAATATGCAACAAAAATATGTGTACAAACTTCAGTGTAAGACAGAAAAGAATTTTCAGAAAATTTTATCAGAAATACATTATATATTAAATATCAGAACATTCTGGATAAGCCCCCATGTTTTTCTTAGGTTTTCCTTAGAAGCAGAGGAAACAATCAAAATATTTGTTAAAAAAACCTCAACTAGCTCACAACATTTTAGTGCTTTTTAAGGAGCAGTTCTTGACAGCCTTTTATCTTAAGCTCTTTCAGCTCTTAGTAAGTAAAGCCAGTCATAGACATGGAACATAAATATCTGCGTGTATACAAGCTCTTTGTATAAAATGCAGATAAGTATTTTTGCAGCTGTATGCCTAGGCTTGTCTGAAAAAAATACCTTCAAACTGCTTTAGTGTTCACTAGTCAACTTATAGATTAATGTAAGTATACATGAGACTGTGTGTCTTTTAAAAAAGATTATTTATAATGTTGGTACTAAAATAGATAGAAAAACTATATTAGTGATGAGGCACTAAATTCAGATCCTTAAATGTGTTTTTCATTTAGCATTAGAGATGGAAAAATTAATATTCTAAAAGTTATTGCAGGCATATTTTATAGCAGATATGAATAAATTACCTCTGTAGCATTGCCTACTAAGAATAAGTGGTTTTATACAAAACCAAAACTGAATCCTCCCTCCTTTTTGGTTAACCTAAGCAACAAGAGAATTTATGCAGCTGCACTAATCTTGAACAGAGCTTGCTTGAGCTGGGGCTTTAACAAATTTAAGTTTCAAAACCAAATGCTTAATTTTTGGTAAAACCAAATGAAAAATTTTTAGAAAGACATCACTTACCAAAAGCTTGGCGTGTAAATCTTTCTTATCTCTGCTATGGCCTTTGGAACAATGACCAGTCTTGGAAAACAACAGAGGAAGGAGGTGGATCACAAATGTTTTCAAATATATAAAGCAATTCGTGGAAGTTTCATATCTCTGGGCATTGCTGTTACTTTAGGTTGTAAACCAAAAAGTAAGTCAATGTTGTGAAAAACCTCCCTACAGGACAAGAACAAAGAGGATGCCTGCTAAGCAAAACATCTAGTACTTTCAAAGAGATCCTCCTAATGCTGAACTTATTATACAGCCAGGCAGGTCTATCTTAAAAAAAAAAAAAAACCAAAACAACAACCTGAATACTACCAAACAGACACAAAACAATTAAAAAAAAGTAGCAGCACTCCTTTGCACTGTCAGGTGTGTAACTCTGAGCCAAACCAAATTTAAGGCCAAGCAATCTATTTTTCAGTAAAAATCCCTGTGCACAACTCCATGGGTTCCTACAGAAAGAAAGAAAGAAAAAAAAATCAAATCTTGACAATAGCCCAAGATTCTACTCAATAACTTGTGCCGGGTGCTCTAACCTGGACATTATTATTATTAAGAAAATGCAGCCAATGATTTAACAGGTTGTGTATCCCCTGAAAGGAAAAGTTAGATAAAGGGCAGAGAGGTAAAAAATGAAAAAAGAAACATCAAGCTTTTGTAATTTTCACTTATAATTTTAAAGGCATCTGATTGGTGTAAATTCATGGAATTCTGTGATGTTGGGCCTGACATCACCTGAGGATTGAAGTTGTGTAAAGGAGAGATTTTTTTCAACATTGTGGACAGTTGAAATAGTATTCCCACTGTTTCTGTCTGGTTTTTGTGACACTATAATGTCCATGCTCTGATGTTGCAGCATAAAAATTGAATGGCTTTTTAACTACAAAATTAATTGAAATTTCATTTCACATAGTACATCTTTATTGATACTGAACAGATCAATTACTATAAAAATATTACCATAAATAATATAGAGATTAGTAATTTAACGCCTATAAAAGAATTGCCATTTTTCATAAAATCTTACCTTAATCAACATTTCGATTGCCCAAAAAATTCCATGCACAGTATCCCAAGGTTTGTGTTGTCCTTGTTTTGCACATTGAAAGATCCTGTTACACTAATTTAGGTCTTAAGAATGTGACCAGATTTTCCTGTAATAATCCTACACCTCAGAATTACTCAAGCATTGAGGAGTTCCACTTTAGGAACTCACTCTGTAGTAGATGCCTTTTCTTTAAGTAAATGCTACACTTTCAGGTCAGAAAACAGGTTTCAATCCTGAATGTAGTCCAAGTCTAACAGCATGAGTGACTTAAAGCTTAAGAAAAGAATTTTTTACATGAACATCAGACATTTTCTGACACTGATACCTTACTGCTTATTAGGAAAGGCCTAAGACAAATAAATTCAGTTATTGGCTTGGATGCCTGGTTTAAATTTTCCATCCATTTATTCCTCATCTTGTCACTGGCTGTGAAAAAATGACAATTAATTTTTCTTCCAGTCATCATCTGCTGTCACTACTTAGAATATAAAATGAAAGGTGAGAAGGTAATGGGGACAGATCTAGATGTCTCCGTTTCATTGTCATTCTCTTCCCTCAATATCCTCTTCTGTCTGCTATCATAGGGTGCAGGATTCTGTATACTTTTTGTCTAACTAGCTTTACTTTAAACTGAAAAGGGGTAGGTTTAGATTAGATATTAAGAATACTTTTTTTCCTTTGAAGGTGGTGAGGCATGGGAACAGGTTGCCCAGAGAAGTCGTGGATGCTCCATTCCTGGCAGTGTTGAAGGCCAGGTTGGAGGGGGTTTTGAGCAATCTGATCTAGTGGAAGTTGTCCCTGTCCAATTCAAGGGAGCTGGAACTAGATGATCTTTAAGATCACTTCCTACTCAAAAATTCTGTGATTTTATGATTTTAGTACAAAGCCCAAAGGCTGAAAAACATAAATTAAATATTGCCTTTACATACAAGAAAAGAACTGAAGAACAAAAAGGATTTGAAAAATGAGGATCTAGGACCTTGTGCCACCTGGAATAAAAGAAAAACAAACCTGACAGAAATCAGAAATGAATTTTCCTCCCAACTGTGCGCGACATAGAGCTATTAGTTATAACGACATAGTTTTTCCAGAAGTACATTCACACAAAGCCAGCAGGACTGGAGCTCGAGATAACACATGCACAAAATCCATTAGCAATTTGTAAGAGCTGAACCATGCTGACAGACTAATTCCTCTAAACAACAGCTCTGGGCTGAGCTGTGCAGCACTCACCACAGCACTTCACCACGCAGCTCTGGCAGGCTTGGCACCACCTGCCACGAGCACCTCTAGAAATGTCAGTAAATAACACCCTTTTTTCTGCTGCTGCTGACAGAAGTGCCCAAAGTGCTCAGACAGGAACAGGTCCTCTGTGTTTATATAGGGATACATCAACACTTAACATGCCAAAGGGCAAGGGAGGTGACGCCTACCTCTCTCTTTCCTTCTCTCCGGAGGGAATAATACTCTCCACCTTATGGCTTTGCCTCCACTGCAGGGAACAGCTAAGGCTAGAGACAGGTGTCCTGTGCTTCTGTAGCTGGGACAGCAGTGCTGCCCTCCCTGCTCCACAGCATGCTGGAGCAGGGAATAACAAGGCTGTGGGGTCACTGAGTCAAAAATCCTTTCATACTTTTGACAGAAACTCAATGTAATTTTCAGACAAAAAATAACATGCACTCTAGCCAGCTGAAATATACCTGTAATGTCTCTGTAGGTCTACATTACAGAAACAGCATAAGCTTCCTGTGGACATCTGACAGGCAGTTTAGCTGAACTGCACCAGCTCCTGCTAATGAGTCTGAAGGAAGATCACTGCATCTCAGAAACTGGGGAAATTGACATGGTGGCCAACAGTTTCAAAATCAAACCACATTTTGTGTGCCTTGCTATCAGGCAGTGAGGCTGTGATAAGAGATTTGATTTCATGATGACCATGTCTGAAAATCAAGCTCCTCTATGGTACTTCAAGCTGGGCAGTAATAATCAGAGGGCCCTAAAGTCAACCCAACCACAATTTATGTCAAAACTTCACTTTTTTAACTTAGTTCCTATCTAATTCCTACAACTACCAGTTGCAGTATGTACACTAAGAGACAAGAAAAAGGAATTTTAAATACAGCAGTATATCTTTCTGCTTTGCTTTATTAGCCTCATAAAGTAATACTAATTTTTCACTATTCTCATATAAAAATCCAAAGGCTTTCTGTTATGAACTTGTTTTTCAAATCACAGATTATACTCCAATTAATATGTAATTACTATGTTCTGATAAAATATGTGATATGCAGTATGTAATAAAAGAGGTTTACTTAAAGGATAAGAGCAATACCATACAGTATGCCACAGTATTTTTCATTGTACTGAAAGAGTTGTTTTATCTATTTCTTCAGTAGTTAAAGTAAATCTTCAGAGACAGGCAAAAAGAATGTGACTACAATTACACTGTTCTTGTTTCTGCAGGCACATTAATTCATTATTGCTGAATTCTTGGTGAATTTGTAACACTGTGCGTTTGCTTTCAGTAAAGGAAGATTGGAACATTTTGTTTAAGTGTCATATATGTCCAAATAATTATTTAAATGCAATGACAAGATGTAGGCTCTGGATACAGAGTCTATGACAGAAACAATGTTTTAAATGCAAAAAACTTATAAAATTTTCTGTAAACATGATATCACCACAGTGTAAGACAAAGAGTAAAATAAAGATCTCGTCTTTGAGCGTGTGACAGAAAAAGGAATAAAGGAACAAAGAAAAAAAGTGCTCACCTGCTTTACAAAGGAATATCCAAACCCTTTATGATATTTTTATCAAATATTTCAACTTTTTTTTTTCCCAAAATCTTAGATGTAGATGTGTTTTGTGCAGCTGAGGTACAAAGAAGGAACAAAAGATAGAATTTGGAAGCAGATACATGAGGTATTCCTCCTACCACATGCAAGGTAGGATTTGGAATCAAATGTTTCTGACACAACCAACAGAAAAAGGGCTATATTGAAAGAAAAAGGGAGGTTACATTACGTTTCTCATTTTGAAACTTTTCTTTCAGAAAAATTTCCTGCTATTTTCAAATTTCCTGTTTTGAATATTAGTAATATGAACTTGGAGGGCCAAAAAGATCTTTCACTCAGATTTTTTCCCTCTTTTAATTTGTTTGAGACTTCTAAGTAAATTAGTTCTTTATAAAATGTCATTATTAATTTTTCAACTTAATGGTACATTCACTTCATTATTTATTTTTGTTTCAACTTTATTTTAATTTTGTTTGTATAGTTTCTTTTAGTTCTCTTTCCCTCTCTTCTGAATAAGACCTTCATTTCTCAAACATTCACCCAGGTTAGGAAAACAGCTTCTCAAGTTTACTCTATTTGCTATTGAAAATGTTTGTTTCATTTTTTTATTTCAGGGCATACAGAAAAACTGGGAAATAAACCTCTTACAAAAAAGACGTTTTTCTACATTTTCTTCCTAAATCCTAAAATAATGTAGTGTAAGAGGAGTATCTGTTCTTAGACCAGATTTTTTTTTTTGCCGTTTTCTCACCATTTCATAACTTATGGCTGAGGAAAACACTGCCTCATACATGACAGGGCAAATGAACTGTAATTCTAGCCTAGAAGCTCAAGGATATCTATTTAAACTATAGAGAATGCAGATTACCTACAGAAGTCCTCAGAATTCAGAGTATAGCAATGGAAATACAGTGGGCAGATGTCCACTGGGCAGGTTCTAGAGGACAGGGTCATGAGCATAAACAGACATGATCCTCTCCACAATTGCTGGAACAGAAAGGGAACGTTTTTCCTGTTGACTGTATTGGGTTTGTGTGGCCAGGTTTTGGTAAGGAGAGCCCTGGAGCTGAGATTCCCCTGCAGTCACCGGAGGTGCAGTTGTGTTCCTGCAGCCCATGGAAGTCCACAGGGGAGTAGAGATACATTCACAACCCCTGCAGAACTCCATGCCAGATGCATGCCCAAAGGAGGCTGTGATCCTGTGGGAAGCCCATGCTGGAGCAGACTCCTGGAATGACCCATGGACCCATGAAGAGAGGAGCTCATGCTGAAACAAGTTTTCTGGCAGGACCCTGCAGGAGACCCATGCAGGAGCAGCCTGTTCCTGAAGGACTGCACCCCATAGAAGGGACCCATGCTGGAGCAGTTAATTAAGATTTATTTTCACAGCTTCGTTTAGGTTCTCTATTTTCAGAAGGATTTTGTTTCAGTAATATGTTTATGTCCTAATAAACCAACCTTTAATAAATAGAGGCATTTTGGTGGATTTGGTTGACTCACTTTAGAAAAGCTTTAGTTTCACGTCAGGAAAGAGCTGACTCCTGGCCCTTTTAAACAAACAAACAACCATAGTCCACCTCCAGGTACACAGATATATATACTAAAGAGGGGCTTGTGGCTGTTTTAGAACAAAAGTAGAATTGAATGGAATATGTTACCTAGGCAACAAAACATCTGAGCAGAGGTAAATTATAGAAAAACTAGCCAGCAGGGAATGAGTCTGGTGACAATGTGAGAGACTTCCCTTGTAATAACAAGAGAATAAAAGAGAATATTCCAGAATTGAGCAAACATTTTAGAAACAAACCCCTACTTAGAGGCAAAAAGGTACAAAACTTCCTTCACCACATTGTTTTAAAGTTTGGTCTGTAGTGGTGTATGGCTACTTTTGTAGGACAATCTCCTACACGTTTGTTTTCATCAACTCACAACCCTTTCAGGATACTCACCAATGCAGTCCACAGTTTCAAAGAAAGAGGGAGCAGTATGCAGAAATAGCATGATCCAAATATGTTTTTTTTTTCAAATTGTGTTCCTGATAAAGTCAATGCCAAAGTTTGCACTGACTTTAACTAGGTGAAAAAATCAGTACTTTAAGACCAAATTCAGCTCTGGAGAAGGCTTACATATAGAAAGGCTGGCTTTGCTGGTATTGATTTAGGTCATGGTTAAGAATAAGTTTCTTCCTGTAATATACTTTTATAATATCAAGCTGGGTTAAATTAACACTACCTTCAACTTCTGAATAGTTTCTAGCTTCATGCCTTTCAAATGAGTACAAAAACCAATTCTAAAACAACAACAACAAAGCATCTCATTATGGAGTAAAAAAGGAGTTTCTATGACTAAGAAATGAAAAGATTTTATACATCAACTCCCTTGCACGTATAATGAGACTGGAGAAAAAAAAAAGAAAGACATAATTTATTTTATCTTGGCATTGAAGCTAAAGAACTATTTGAATAGAGGAGTGATGACATATTTAGTGTCACATCTGTTTATCTGCATGTGGCAATCTAAGGGGCCTGTCAGTGCTGTGTGTCAAGACGTTATATGTGAGTGCTCATGGGTATGGGGGTGAGATGTGTGAGAACAGAAATGATAAGAGGAACAAAAGGAGGGAATCGAAGGGCTTCAGATATGTAACATAGATAATGTGATTGACAAAGAATAAGACAAACAAAGGATAGAAAAATCAAATTGACATCATTTTTCTATTTATCACTTTTAAAAATAACCCATTTTCATGTGAGAATGAGATTAGAAATGGAGACAGATAGAAAAACAGCCTGTCAGTTAACGGCATAGCCAGGTAAGTTAAGACCTTATGAATTTTAATGTGTGTTGTCCCTGTACAAATTCTTTTTAAGATAGTGACAAACCTTCTGAAAGGAAATAAGATGACATTTTTCATACTGATTATATTGCTTAGAATTAGGTGTATCCCCCACTTCCTCACCACACTCCCCCTTCCCCACAGCCCCACTCAAAACAAACTGAAATCTGAAATTAGTCTGCATATAAAGAATATTCATCATTAGCAAGTAGGCAGAGGTTGCAGATGATTTTTTTTTCCTTTATGTCCACTGATGGTACTTGTAGTTAGGCTAGAGAGACCATTTTGAGGTGGTGTACAGTCAGGCAGCTGAAAGGCTGTTAGTCACACTGAGCTCTTCAGCTGAATTTTTTGCAATAGTAGTATGGAAGAAAAATTGGTGCTGTGTCAGCTCAGTGAATGTAAATCATACTGAAAGAAGGAAAATGTTGTTATAATGCAGCCCTTGGGAACAGAGAAGGTCAGAGATGAAGCAAAAAGAAATTTTAACAAGCATGTGATGAGCAAAGTTTTGAATCTTATGCAATCTAAATCTGGCTTCCTTTGTAAGTAACTCCTTCTGTCCTGTGTCATTCTTGGAGAATCCATCTGGCCTGACTTTACAAACAGCAAGGACATTCAGTTATCGAGGAGCCCCTATTTTTCCCTCATGTCTCATTTTTCTGACAGGACTTCGGGAAGGTGAGGAAGAAGGGATGGATGGACAACAGCAAAATCATGAAGGTTTGCCTTTCTTTTCTTGTTTCTTTTATTTTCTTTCTTTTGGTAGATGGTATCTTTGTGACAGAATTTCCCTGTTACTTTTTAACCCAATGACAGAAAACTAAATGGATTCCTTTCACTTCCAGTACTACACATCCCCTGTTCAACAAAGCAACCAAGTGTCAAAATCTGGATACCAAGCTCAGACAAAGCTTGTTAAATTCAGTGTAGGACTTTCTACTGGGTCAGAACTCTGCATCTGCCCAAACTTAACTAAATAAGTATTAAAACCTAAATGCAATAAATAGTCCTAAAAAGACAGTTTTCTAAATATCTACTTTATTGCTTATGAATGTTTTGTCTTTCTTAAGGTCTTGACCTCATTGGAAACCTGTTTTCAAGGAGATGTGTGAGGATAAAGGATATTGAATGAAGTGATTGTAAATACATTATTCATTTCTAGTCATTACTGATGACCTTATGTGCAACTTGTGAGTGACAGAGCATAGCACAACTATGAATGATTGTTGTGAGGTCACCAATCAAGGGCAGAAATTAATTCTGCATCTACAAGTGCCTCATTGCAAATCTTGTGTAGTATAATCATGCTGTTTCAATATTTATGATTTTTGTAATTCAGTATTTTTTAAAATTTAGGTATACGGCCTTGAGCAATGGAAGACAAAAATATATCAACAGGATTTCATCTAAAAGTGTCCTTTTTTTTACCCCGAACCCTGAGACATCAGATTATTGTTGGGCTTTTCTGGGAAGGGACAGATTATGCCCATAGCAAGTTATATTTATGTTAATAGGAGCTGTGTCATTGAATTTTCAATAAGGACAGTGTCTCTGAATTTAGAGTAATCCATGTATTTGGAAGCAGCTTTATAAAACAAGTTTATGAAAAGATGGTTTTATTTTTAATTTCCATAGGAGACACTATTAAAGAATTAAAATAATTATAGAATTTGATAATTCTAATATAGCAATATATAGCACAATACAATAACTTAAATACTTTCACAGTGCACTGCAGCAGTAAATTAACTCCCTATTAAGAAGCATGTGTGTATCTCTTGTGTACTAAGAAAAAACTGCTCTAGTATTAGTGATGAATTCATAATGGAAGAAACACTTTTGCCCTTGAAAACTGCCTAAACTACAGATGAGGATTTGTCTGTATTTATTCAGAAAAGTTATTCAAAATAATAATAAAAAAACCCTCAACTGATTCAATAAATAGGTGGGCAGATAGATAAATAGAAAGAAGCATTCAAAATTAATGCAATTAATAATCACTATGGAGGCAAGTTGTATCCCCTGCAAATAGAAAGAATATTACAACTTAATTTAGATTATCTAAAATAAGCCATACTGCTAAGCATGCAGAATTAGACTATTCCAATCAAGTTGCATGAATATGAAGATTCTAGGCAAGAATTAATATCACTTATGGCAATATATTAAAGCCTTTCTGACTAAAAGTGTTTGTAGACCATGCAATACAAATCCACTTATCAAGTAAATGTATTTTCTTTAGTATTTTCTTAGTATATTTTAATAAGAGGAAATATTTTACTAAGGAAAAGCTTTCAACTAAACTATATTTTGATCAATTTTTCCTTAAAATGCAATTTATGTACTCTATAATCTAGATTCATCTGGATAGTGTGTAAGAAGGCTTTAATGTCCAGCCTGTTGAAAGCCTGACTTGCACACTGAGGCATTGTGCAGACCTTTCCTCTGAAGATGTTCCTCTAATGCCCTAATGGAATTCAAACGCATCTCAGGATATTTTTCAACTGAAGCTACAGATTTAAATGGGTCATAATATGCTGCACAGATTTCAAGTCACAAAATTCTGTGTCAAGCAAAACTCAGACCCTCTGAGGCTTTACTAGGAAACTTGCAATTGTGGACAGCTTACCAAAAGGCTTTTCAAATAAACTTAAGCCAAATAATGTGGGAACAGGAAAGCATTTCACTTTCATACTGGTAGCTTTGCAAAGAAAGACTTGTCTGAAAGGAGTACTTATTTGGAGACAAATATTTCAAAAATCATAGCTAGAGACAATAGTCAGCCATGCACTGGTGAAGAGAGCTGCTGCACACCAAGCACTTTGGCTTAGCAGCTCTGGGCCCAGGTGACTGCTCTTCAGTGCAAGGAGCAAACCATCTCCCAATTTCTACAGGATCAAGGTTAGAGATACAGTGACTCCTTGCTGGGATTGTTAACAAAACATAAAAGTTTGCCTTTATAACTTGACATTTTTATTGATAAACTAAAAGGCATCAAGCAATAAATAGGCAAAAAAGCCCCTAAGAAAACTCATCACATTATTTCAGTATTTAAAGGGCAGCTACTTAGAGGACAGAAGCACTCTCTTCCTTCACAGGACGCCAGTCACAGGAAGCCGATGAGGGGCAACAGGTACAAGTTACATGATGAGAGGTTTCACCTTGGTTTAAGAAAGAAAATTTTTATGAGAACCATCACCCACTGAGACAACATCCCCAGGGAGATGGTGGAGCACCCAGCAGGCTTTCAACATGTAGTTGGACAGGGTGTCAGACAAACTTATCTCAGCTCCCTTTCCCGCAAAAGGTTAGACTAGATGATCTCTTAAGGTCCTTACAACCTGAGTTGAATCATTTTATGATTCTATCACTATATCAGCTCATCAGACAAAACTTTTTCACCAAATTTTCCTCAACATTTAAGAACACATCACAATTCCCCAATGTCTTTAGCTTTTCAGGAAACTTATCTAAAACCCAATATTATAACTGTAATTTAGATTAAATACTGACCAAAACACACACTGCCTCACTCTCTCTGTGCTGTCTGTGGGAAGGAGAGAGGGATTGAGGGAAAATAAAGGTGTTTTTAATGGCTTATTTTGCTTCTCATTACCCTGCTCTGAGTTTGGTAGTAATAATTTCACTTAATATCTTTAAGTCAAGCCTGTCCTTATGTCAACTCATGAACCATTCATTAAATATTCTCTTCTCTGTCTAGTTGTGGAGAGGAATGAGAGTCTTTCGTGGGTGCTAGGCATTTGGCCAGCATCAAACTTCAACAGTAGGCCACTTTATTATTCAATGATTCTAGAAGTAAATTAAAAATCATAAGAAATTCAATAACACATGATAAGATCTCATGAGATATATACTTAGGCAAAACAAGTGGTCATTTCAAATCCCATCTTTTTTTAAAGAAGAATCTATAAGAAATTACAAATAAAATCTAAGAGTGGGCAAATGCTTGGATTGGACTACTCAGAAAGTGGGAAATAATTACAGTAAGTCTGTAAAACTGATTATCTTCCCACAGGGGTTTATGTAAGATTCTATCCAAATCAAATTTAAATTTAAAAAAAAATTCTGTTTTTACTTTCTTGACCTGATTCCTGCACAAATGCCCTGTAACATCACAGGGATCACCCTCTCTGCCCTTCTGCAAGTAGCTAGAATGATTTAGGTAACTCAGCTTGCCAATTAGGATTGTGATTTGGCTTATAGTAATCAGAACTGCCTGGAAATGTTTCATAAGCACACTGTTAATTCCCCATATATGTTTTTACATGAGAAAGAAACAACTGACTTTGTGAAAAAGTCATATTTCAAAATAGGGAGGAAAAGTCACTCTGACATAGAAAAATTCCCTGTAAAAAAAAAAAAAAAAGCACAGCTGTAACAGTGAACAAGAATATTTACCAAAATGCCCTGCTCATTTTTAGGACTTTTTTAAATCTCCTTTTTAAGCTTCCTTTTTTTTTAAGAACAATATATACAGTAATATCTATACCTGTTGCATTTCAGTTGGAAAAGTGGTTTTCTTTCTCTGTATTAACAGAGAGCCAAGAGTCCATTCAAATTCAAATCTTAGCACAACTTATTATCAACTAGCAAATGCATCTTGTACTTCTTCTCTCAATAGACAGACTTTTCAGTGTCAGTTCAAAGTGAAGACTGTTCTTTCCTTACTGAAACACTAATGGGAATAATCTTTTCTTTATATGCCACTGTAACAGCTGCAGCAGCAGCAGTGGTGAAGATGTGCATTTATTCACAATTCACCTTCAAAACTTTGAGATTTCAATTGTTCAGAAGATTCACAAAATGTTCTTGTGTTTGGATTAATCTGTGGAGTGTCTCTCTGTGGATGAAAAGCAATCTCATCTTGAAATCCAGAGGGTACCACAAAAAAATTGAACAAACAAAACAAACAAACTGAAAATACAATAAAGAGAGGAAAATATATAAATTTCTGGAGCTAAATCTGGCATTACACCAAAGGACTAAGAGTTTCAACATGAAATAGATCTATGCAGTGAAACAGAGATTTTTTTTTTTAACAATGTCCTCCCCTTTTCAGGTTGAATATACTTTCTGGAAAATAAACCCCTCTTCCTATGCTATTACTTCCTACTCTTCTGCTTCTATGTGGTTCAATTAGCATTTAAATCAAAAACAGGTTAGGCTGGCATATAACAAGCTATGTCTCAATATATAATAAACATATGCTCAAAGTATACATACAGAGTTTTCTTGAAAAATATAAATAAATATATATAGCCAGATGTTCAAATTGAATAACACCAATAATACCTCCACCAAATCCAATCTGAGACAAGATGGGGAGCTGGTCTGTTTTCTCAAGGTTCAATAGAAACAGAAGGCAGAAGTAGTGAGGGGAATTCATTACAGCAGTTACTATGACTACATCTCGGGTATGGATGTTGTGCACAATATTAGACAGCTCTAAATATTTTCTCTTTTTTAAAAAAAAACCAACAAAACAGAAAAACCAAATACCCCCAAAACCAAACTCATAAGCAAAACCCACCCACCCCCAAACAGCAAAACCAGAAACACATTACTAGTTTGAGTACAAAAGCATCCAAAGTTTCAAGAATTACTTAAGCCCTGTCCTATCTCTGCCTGGTATCCGCATTTGAGAAAGATGTCACACCATCTCCTTTGGTTACAAATAGCATCTAGGCCTGAGTTTTTTAATTTTCTGCAGTGAAGACGTCAATCAGCAGGGGTAGAAAACACAACTAACCTGGTGGACTTGCCTACAACCTTTCTCAGACTTGTCATTGAATTTCGAGATGCAAACTGTGCAGTGTAAAAGCCTTCTTTGGCTTGTTTGGAAACCTGAGCAAATTGTATGTGAAAGTCTGTTGTCTGTGTAAGAACACAATGGCCATGATTTTGTACAGCTACTGTATATGTTAGCGTACACAACTGAGACTATGAAGTTCAGGACTATGCCTTTTACCTGTCACACTTCTGCCTAAGGTGAATATTCTAGGATATTAATTTCTTTTTAAGGAGTGCTTCAAATAATACTATAAAATGGTCCCAGAGATTCATGCTTTCATGCAAAATTTGTCAATTTTGTCTTTTACATTCATAAAAGTGCTGTTGATAGTAAAATGGCAAGTTTTAAAAAACCTTGGTACCCCTCTAAGCTAAATATTTACTTATTTGACAGAGGCAAAGATAGAAAAACAAACATCACCCTTAGAAAAGAAGGTACATCAATTACACATTCAGACGCATAGTATTCTGTTCTTCAGTGTTTTGCCCTTAACCAACAGTCCCCACTATCACTCTCCACAATCCACTGCATTTTTAGTATAATGTAATCATCCCAAAGTACTCCTACAATTAGAGACTTTAACTTCATTATTACTGATGGAATTTGGACTAATTCATAATTCCCAAAAGAACACTTAGCATAGTCTACATTTTGACAATAGAGCATGAAAATTAAAAGAACAAATGTATGCACATTTCTAGCTGCCTTTGAATTATGATGGTGACATTAATAATTTGTTATATTCATTGCTCAGCATTTATTGAAACTGCTCATAGAGCAAGATAAACATAATTAAAATTAATGAAACCTAAGGAATACACAGAGGATCAGAAGTCAATGTCAATTGTATTTGCTACTTACAGACAGCTCTGAAGTTGAAGGTTTGCTTTTATGTGATTGATAGTTGACTGTATGATTAATTGACAGGTTCTTATTTTACTGCAACTGAAATTCTAGTAAGAGGTTACCAAGCAAATATTTATGGAACAATTCAGTGAAAACTTCTGCATTTACTCCAAAATATTTCTTGGAGTGATGGAACTTATAAAACTCTAATATCTTGCAATGAAATTCTTCTGACCATCCTGATAATACTGTGTCTTCAATTTTAGTTAAAAGCAGAAGAGTTGGCATATCTCTAATCGAAGATCGTTATAGCTGTATGCTTAATATGTGGTCTCCATCTAAAATCAACTTTTGGTCTGACACACTATCGTCACAAGAAAGACACAGACACCACAGCAGAGTCGGAGCAGGAAAAGAGGAAGTTTAATTTTCTTTTCAGTTTATAAAGATTTCCAGAAATGAAACCATGTTGGAAGACTGATGTTCAACCTTTTCAATTTCACTGGTCTGAGAAAATGTCCATCAATTGTCCCTCCTACCAGGAGGAAATGTCAACAATAGAGTTCATTAGGTAAACAGCATAGAATTGTTTATAGTAAGTGTGAGAGAATCTGACTCCAAAATATGTAAACTACCAGAAGGCTTAGCAAGAATAGCAAGAGAACAGGTGGCATTGGTCCCTATCTTAGGTATTTCAAAGGCTTCTTCAAAATTACATTCTGTAACTTCAGTAAATTCTTTGGACAGGCTTTGAGTCTCAAGCTTAGAGCAATAAGCTTTAAACTTGTGCTTTTCTCGTAGCTGGGAAGCAGAAGACTGTCACCCAAGTGTTTGCATCCCAACAGCATTTCCTCAGGCTATAATATGTATCATAGGACTTTGATTCACTTGAATTCATTTTTTGCCAGAACAGGCTTGTCAGGTGCTATGGAAACCTTATACTGTTTACAAGCAAGGCTTATAGTTATGAAAAATGTTAGTAGCAAATAATGCATCACAAGATTTAAACAGAATTATGCAGTAGAACTACATCAAATCACTTTAACTGAAGATATTGCCTGAATTCATTGCTGGAGGCAAGGAATCAGGACTACTGGAGTTTCACTACCAAGTTTGACAGTCCTTTGCTTTATAGCTACCTATTGTAGGGAGAAGCAATTGAGCTGTTACCTAAAACACACCTTAGTGAACAGAAGAAATATTTGGCTGATGTGATATGGTTTACCTCTCTTCTTTTTTTTAACCATGTTGTCTTTAACTAACATCTGGATACAGATGAACAGCGTTCTATACAGAATCTAGCCCAGGAAGTGTTTTAGGTTCCTCTGCACAAAACATGTCCAGGTACCTTTTCAGATTGGATGAAGAGTTATGGCTACTCACTGATATTTCAGGGAGAATTATCCAGCAGACCTATGTTGCTTTATGCCACATCAAGAGCTTTAACTGTGATCTTTTATTCATTCAAACCATTTGTTGCAACTTCAAAGATCTAACGACGTTGTAATAAACAGATAATATATTTACAATTTTAACTGCCAACAGAGGCTTCTAAAATAATGACTCTTGAATAATTTTCATCTTGTTTCCCACTCAAACTTCTGGTTTCTTTGTATGACACAACAGGTGAAAAATTAAACTTTTTTTTTCCTCAACTGACAACAGCAACCAAGCAGCAGACCAAGGTTTCATATCTTGTCTGTTTCTTGGCTGAAAAAACCCAACAAACTGTAGTACACCATATTAGCTGGCAATTTGAGATAATATGCTCACCCTCCCAAGTCTGTTGGTAGTGTTCCAATTCAAATGCCATCTTGTCTAAGATGTCTTGTCTGCCATCTTTGCACTGTTTTCTGGGATGGGCACTTGTCTTTGAACTCCTTGTGGTTTGAATGTATCACACTGAGCACGACTCACACATGTTCTGAATTAGGCTAGCCCTGCACAATGCCAAGCCAACAAGTCATTTTCTGTTTTCACCACTATGTAGCAGAAGCTACAAATAAAGTGGAGAGTACCTCCACTGGGGACTTTGGAAGTCTAGCTGATCCGGATGTGAATGACAACATTCTAAATGGAAATAGTTACAAGAGGCTTAAAGTACCCCAAACTTCAATTTGACATTAACTTGGATTCAGTTCATATACTGCTTATGAAGAATGATGAGAGATAGAGAATTTATTTTGAAAGAAAATATACATATGTATGTATACATAGAAAAATAGCTACACAAGGAGAAGAAAAACTTTGGAAGACAGAGAACAAGGATGCAAAGAAGCACTGTAGCAGAATTTTGTTTTTTATTGCCTGTTTTTCAAAGTTCTCATCTGGGATGGTCTTTTCAGACTGTTTTATCTCTCAGCATATATGTACGGCAGAATTTTAAATGTCTGTGCAAAAGCATTACAAAGTCAGAAAAAGTGGCTCCAAAAATAATCCACAAGTGCCTCCAAAAAAAGATTATCTTCCCATTTAGGAAATGAATGCATTAAGAATCATTTTAACTATGGCCTATTATTAAATTTGACTTTCATCTGAAGGGCTTGATTACTCTCATTGGCAACTTTTGAAATTACAAAGCCGTGTACAAAATTGGATTTGCAGAAGACTTGCTCTTTTATTTTTGAATATTTCCTTCCCCAAGGTTGAGTACAAATCAAACATGCTTTTCACCCAAATTCTACTTTTTTCTTTTTTCTTTTTTTTTTTTTTTTAAATGAGTTAGCATGAAATAACAGTGTATGCAGATAAATCCAGAACCTGCATGCATAGCCTTTTAAAATTTGGCTCACAAGTAGAGGCAAGTAAGATATATTGATCTACATCAACACTGTACTTCTCTGGGTTGTTGGCTGCTATTTCTTTCTTGAACTGTCACAGAATTATCGCATCAAACTGTATGAGGAAGCTTTACTTATATTGAAGAATGGTTCAAAACCAGCTGACATGCAGTCCTATGAGACCTGTGATATTCATGGCAAGTATCATTCTCAACATGAATGGAAATGTAAGGATAACTTCAACTGACTGTACACTCAGACGTGCCATAGACTTAATAAAGTGATCACCATAATCCAGATCACTCAATATACAGGTGTAATTTCTGTGATTCTACAGTTCCATACCATTTACTTATTGTTTGCAAATTTATGCAGCCTTGACTTAAATTGTCAATTATAATTTTGTCTAATTGCCTAATGTAAAGGACTGCTTTCATCTGACTGCTAGAGCTTTCATAGATAATGCCATGACTTTTTTTCCAAATGAGGGGTGAAGCTGAGAAATTGTAGATTTCACAAATCGAAATTATCTTCTGGAAGCTGCTTTGTCTCATTTTCTTAAACCAGTGAAGACACTAATTGCTCTATCTTATTAACTGAATACCTTCACAAATTATTTTTGTAAGCCCTCATGTTGACAAGCTTTCTTTTTAAACCAGTTTCACTGCAGTTCTACTCATCCTGTGTAGAGATCCTCTTCACCCCACCTGAAATTCTACAATTCTGAGTACAGCTCCTGGCTAATTATAGTTCCTGCTGGAAAAACAAATCAAAACAAAAATCTTAACAAAAATGAAGCACTGAAACTCTTCTAGATTCATAAATATTCAACAAATATAAAAAGAAAAATAAAAGTTTATTCTGTCATTTTTTCTCTAAAAGTTTTGAAATTAAAAGAAATATCAGAGAGAAGAGGAAAGGGGGAGAAAAATTGACAGATACAGAATGGAGACTATAGATGAGAAAGGCAAAAAGAGAAAGAAATGTTCTGCAGATAAAACTTGATCAGAGAGCTGGGGCTCTCTGATCCTCTGCTTGTTTTTAAATGCTTTGTCAGAACCGATATTACTGTGCTCATTAGAATGGCATTTTGTTTGTTAGTAATTTAGATGTTGTGCCAAAATGCCAACATACACAGAGACAGCAGAGTTCAGACAGTACTTCTCTTGACAAAGTGGTCACAGATAGATGCTTTTCTTGATGTTTTACTGTCAATCAATATAATGAATCAGCTAACCATCAATGGTTTCTGGAGTAAGCATTAATGCATATTAAGATGCTTACACAAGTTCAAAGAGGACACAGTTCTGAATTAGGTAGTTTGTCTTGTGTTTAAAAGTATTTTGGGGGGAAAAAAAAGCAATTTCATTGCCTACAGATGCAGAGATGGTTGAAACAGAATACCTGTTGTTATGAGTGAATGTATAAATTAGGAGTGATCTGCTCTCAAGATGTTACTTATTGAGCTACTCTAAAAAAGCCTGACTGCTGCCAGAGGCAATGCATTACCCACAGCAGAGCTGGATATGGGAGTGTGTGCTTTGCTAAACTCATTCCCTCTAACACTTCACCTCAGTGCAGACTCCCTCTCAGAACTTACACTACAAAATGTGTGGTTTCTTTGCAAGTATTGAACCTCATGCAGCAGGAGAGTGACCAGAAATTTTTGTGGTGTTCAGAGTAGAAAAATATTTCAATGGAGAGGTCTAATCCATAACCAAGGCACTGAATATTTCCTCTGTGTTTTTGTCAAAGGACCCCTAGTTTTTTGCTTAAGTCAAGTTTTTTGCCTGTGATGGTGACTGGTGAGTGATCTTTCCCTGCTGCATGTCAATCCACAAGCCTTTTGTTGTATTTTCCTCTCCCTCTCTAATTGAGAAGGGGAGACAGAGCAGCTTTGGTGGGCACCTGGCATCCAGGCAGGGTCAGCCTTTCACAAAAGTATAAAATTGAAATTAAAATACTGCTAGACAGCTTTTTTCCTATTAAGTTTTGATTTATAGGTTAAATAATGAGACCTCTTTAGGTAGAAATGGATGACACTGCTCAGTCAAATATGAAAAAAAAAAATCAGCAAAGATGCCAAAATCTTTCAGTACATTGGTGGTTTTCTTTTTGTGGTTTGTTTTGTTTATTCCCAGAAAAAAAATGCAGTTTCCTGTGAAAATCTAATACTTCCAAAATGAAAATTACTGTTTAATTTAAGAGCAGAAACCTGATCAGACACAGTCCAGATCAATCTGCTCCAGCTGACACTGCTTGAATAGAGAAAGCAAAATGGACCAGAGTTCTTTTCCAACCTCAGTGATTGTAACTCTATGAATGTATTTTCTGTTTTTGAAACAACTGCTACAGAAACAAGTCAATAAAGTCTATTTGCACCAGTCTTTCACCACTTGCCAAAGAAGAATGTCATTAGATCTTGTTTCGTGCAGCTAGACTCCATGTTCTTTAAAGAGCAACCAGGAATAACTAGCAAAATTTTGGCTGCAGCCTATCACACCAATGAGTCTTAAACAAAACTGTGACAGCAAGAAAAAACAGTGTGCATATCAAAGGGTTTGGGGCCCTGATGTGTCCCTATGAAAACTTTAACAATTAGTTTACAACATCAAACCTCCTCCTGAAGTGCTCTGTCAAGTGTGAAGGGGCTTTTCCTTTCTGGATGTTATAAAGTGGTGAAATG
This sequence comes from Cettia cetti, assembly GCA_013401135.1. Lineage (NCBI taxonomy): Eukaryota > Metazoa > Chordata > Aves > Passeriformes > Sylviidae > Cettia > Cettia cetti. The sequence goes on from VZUI01023396.1 coordinate 25,392, forward strand.
AAGAATTTTCTAAAACATACTGAATTTTGCTTCAAAGAGGATTATGTTGTCTCTAAGTGTTCTCACTTATGAAGAATATCCTTGCAACTGTTAGCAAAAGAAGGCTGTTTTTCCCTGTGTCATTTCAACTTATCCAATGCCAGACCCCATGATGATGCAAGTTCAGCTGTGCCAGGTGAACTAGCTATGAAAAATATATGATGTAAGATCAGGACGCTATATGAGAAAGTTTGCCTTAGGCACTAACAGAATTTTAAAATTTTCATATAAACCCTTTTCTCCACCTTTACAAGCAAAATCGAACTTCAAATGTTTTATTTTTTAATCTACATCATGTGATAAAAGTGATAAATTCAATACTTCCTTGAAAAAAATATACTGCAACAGTAAATCCAGAATGTGACCAAACATTGATCACTTAACAGTAGAATATATAATGTTCTTTAACTAATGGCTTTTTCCCCAGTTTATGTTTCATGCTTATCACTGTAGTATGCAATATTATTACAGAAGTCAACTTTAGAACCAAAACCTATGAATAATAATTAATTAGTGTATATTAGGATTATTAAGAAATCAAAAGTTTTTATATTTAATTATTTTTTAAATTATTTAAATGTCAAAGGATACACATTATAAATAAATAACTTGAACAGAGTAATAATTTAAGAAATAATTCCTATTTTGTAGAAATGGGAAACTAAATGCTCAGGCTAAAATAATATTGCTTGACAAAGCTGGGGTGTTTTTTACTCTGATGATATTCATGGGAGAAGTTTAACTTTATTAAAGAATGAATCTGTATGGATGTGTGTGCATACATGAAAGATGAATATTGAGTAAAATAATCACTACCCTGAGAAAGGTATTTGATTAATTAACATATGAGCAATTAAAATAAATAGTCTAAATTATTTCATATTTCTGACTTGAAAGCTAGTGTTCGATTAGACTGTCATGGAAACTGTCATATGTAGTCTGATTAGTACTTAAAAATTACTTGCTTTAAGAATACATAGTATCTACACAATAAAAAAATCTTAGCACCAGAGAGAATTAGAGATAATTATCTCATTTTTTGATGAGAATGAATTGAAGTATTAGGCATTAAGTCTTCCTGAAAATAAGTCATGACTACTTGATTTCAAATTCACACAGCTAACATTATTATTACTGGCATCCAGTCTCGCACTGATTACTCTAATAAAATAACTTACTGCCAAAGTTAATTTCTAGAGGTTCTACTAAATGAGAGCCTTGAAGTTTGGCTCATTTTCTGTTGCCAACAATGCAAAACTTATATGTTTGACCTTTTGCCCTCCCATCACATACCTGTTACAGACATAGTACTCTCTCACAACTAGATGATTTGCTATGCACGTACTGGCTCTGGAGTCAGTATGTGATAAAAGGGGCACTGATGTGTAAATAGATACAGGATGGGCAGTCTGCCTGCAGCCAGAGTCAGACCACTCCACTAAAAGTCTTACCAAAGCCATGTGAAATATTTGGAGCTCACTCTGGATGTTATTCTTTGAGTAGTGGAAGGCTAAATGGGGAGGAAGTCCAAGAACAATTGTATGATTCTGAGTTCAGAAGCAGCATCCAAGCATTGAGTGGTTGGGACTGACAGGTCATGGACAACCCTGGAACTCCTCTCCAGTTTGACACAGACAAGCCAGTTAAGAGAATAATTCTCACTCCCAGGCAGCTGCCGAAGGAGAAGTAGCAACACTCAGCCCTGTTGCATATTGTACTGACTGCCACAGCATGGCTCAGCTGAAGCAGTTTCAGAAAAAAGGGCACTAAACCCTGAGGAGAGACTGAATGCTTTGCTATAGTGGTAGCACCAATGACCCTGTCCTAGGACAATTAAATCCTGATCTGCCAGGTGGAAGAACTCTAGCCTGGCTTGACAAAGACAGAAGTCCATCTTGTAGAATAAGCACACCTAATCTCTGCAGAGGTGAGCACCATCTCCTTCATGGCACAGCAATGCTTCCAACAAGGAGAGCTGCACAGTGCCAAAATCACCTCTTGCAGCTGTCCAGGGAGTGAGGAAAAGGGAAAAGGAGTCTTAGAGGGTGGTAGGCTTACAGGAATAGGACAAATTCCTTCAAACTAGCATACGTTTATTGTCAGATTTCAAGCACAAAATCACATTTCTATGTCCTGCTCTGCAAAGGTGAGTGCAATTGCCTTTTAAGCAGGGAAAACATAATGCCACAGGGTAAACAAGTGCCAGCTCAAGCAACAGGGTACAATGTTCCAAGCATAGTGGGGTGTTGATCAACAGCAAGACTGCTGGACTTGAATATTCTCCATTAAACCAATTTCTCCGTTGAACTTTACTGCTTTACAGTAAACTCTATCTCAATCATGATATGTGTGAAAAAAATCAAAATTGAGCAAGTTCTGGTACTGCCCTGCTGAGTGAAACAGAAGAAGCAATTTCTTTTATGTTCTTCCTTATCTTCATGACCTGTGGTATTGGCAAAATGTGCCTGCCCTCTGTTTGGGGCATATTGAGTCCAATAAAGAACTATATTATTCATGATTCTCATATTTGAAGGACTTCCTGTACTGATGGATGTTCTTAGCTCTATTTTTACAGAGTTCCATTTTTAATGTATACATTTCTCTTTCTTCTCCTTTGCCCGGGTGATTTTGATTTATAAGCACTGTAGGTCAACTATAAAAAAAAAATTTGATTTCCTGAGATCTCTCTTTGAAAATGAAAATGCTCTTTTGAGGAGTAAAACTGGGCATAGAGCTGAGAAAAAAGTGGAGTATACATAAATAAAAATATCCTTGTAGCCATAGAAGGATAATAATGAAGGTTATCAAAACTATATATGACCTTTATTCCCTCTGCTTCTGGAAGTTTCTGAAAACCAGAAGACTTTGCTGCAGTAACAGCTGAAACCCCAAAGGCATATATATTACTATTATAGTGTTCCCATACCGAAATTTCCAAAGCTAGAAAAGTTTTCATTCAGTGGAAATTTTAGAATAAAAGCTAAGAAAAATAAGGTCCACACACTGAAGATCTCAAAGAAACATAACAGGCATTGACAATTAATAAACTGTAATTTGGGCAGATGTCATCCTTAGCTGCATACAGACAAGGCAAAATTAACCAATTATTAGGATTGAGAGATGTCTCAAAATAAATAATGAAGGTGAAGTTTTACTTTCACCTTCAATTAGGCTATTCTAACCAAAGTAAAATTAAAAGACTGAATCTAAGCAGCTTCTGACATATTTGAGACATTCCTTTAGTGGAAAAATTAAAGCCAAAGTACACGCAATGGTTTTCATGAGGCTTGGTTTTCCACATTACAAAACTGAATATGTTATCTTAGACGACCTGGAAATTATTTCTACCAGAACTTCTTATTTTAAAATATATTACTTCTTATGAATTATTGATTTATTAATTGTAGATTTCCTTCTTTGACATTAAACTGCAATTGTATTCAGGGGCATAACTTTATTAAATGTTCATTTACCTCAATGCCTTGCTGAGGTGTTAGGTCTGTTATTTTCTAAACAGTGATTTTATGTTTGAATTTTCTAAGCACAGCAGAAAAGCTGGGAGTAGATAAGGAAGTGCTCCCCTCCTACTTTTGCTCTCCATTCCACGGGAATACTATGACAAGCAAGGGAAAAGGAAAATCCCTTTGATTCCTGTACTCTCCTCTAAGAGTTAAAAATGAAGCATAAAAGAAAGTTTTGTGACCTGCATTGCTGTGCGGCTCAGTTACTGTCTTCTAAGAAGAAAAATGGAAAACCCAATTCTTCTTTTTGCTTTGTTTAGATGGAATTACATAAACTAGAAAGAAAGTAGAAGCAATCTGTACTTTATCTCTGTAAGGACAGCTGGATCTATGATATTCCATTACTTTTTGGGTGAACTACCTGTTGAATATAAAACTTGCTATCTTGTTTGCAGAAAACAGTAAGAAAAGGTTTGGAAGAAATCAAAATCAAAAACACTATATTGCAAAATAGACAGTAACACAGGAAGAAACTAAAGAAAACCAAGTACGAAGATGAACCTAAATTATATGAGCTACAGCAGAAAAACAATTGCAGACATGAACTATAGGAAGAAGACACCTTTCATAGTACATAAACAATTATCATCAGTCTCAGAGGTAAGTCAAAAAAAGCAACACAAAATTAATAACTAATAACTGAAAACCTAAATTGAAACAAGTCCCAACAGGCTTATTCTGATTTCAAGTGATCACTGTCTTACCGAAAAAGTACAGAACACTTGACCTTCCAGGAAATTGTTGCATACTTATGTATTATCCCTGCAACAAATGAGAAATTTCACAGTTGGTTTCCTGCATTTTCTCCCCATGCTGTTTGACCACTGCTGCTTACAATTTTCTCCAATTCCACAGATCATTGTCCTGAACATATTCTCTCTTTGAATTTAGCAGGTTTTTGTGGAGAACCATAAATCAGACTTCTGCAAATGAAATAGATTTAAATTTCTTGGTAAATGTAAAAATAAAAATCAAACCTAAATCCTCTATTACATTGTAAAAATTTAACAAAATATCAACATCTAACTTAAACAAAAATTAAAAGACAGAGCTATAATGACATATTCTGTTGTAACTGCAACAATGTTAATGCCATTTTTGCAGCATCTGAGCTCTAGCTATTTTTCACATCAGTCGTGTATTCTTCTCTTCTCTGTTAAAAAATTCTCCCTAAACTACAAAAGAGTGCAGAAAATCATAGTTTGGAAAAAATTATACCTCTTAAGAATAGTTCCACTGTACGAAAAAAAATAATAAAAGTAGCATAACATGCTGTCCACATCCTACCACATGCTCTATATATTGTCCAAAAAAACTTATGAGCGTCTCTTAATGAACTGTTGGGAATGTGGAAGCACAAGACACTTTATGCATCCTAGGAAGCAACATCCTTAAAAGAAACTATGCTGGCAACTGATCAGAGAAATTGGCTGTAAGATGTGGGGGAAATAAGTCAATAGAAAGGGAGTCTTTTCCTTCAGATAGTGTTCAGCATCCACAGTCTGCAGCATTCTGTCCTGTGTACACAGGAGGGCTGATGAGTCATTCTACATCTCTGCTGGCAGTGAGAAACAATTTTCTATATTGAAGATCAAAACCACACACATTTGTGGGCCATACTGGAGATAAGAAACAACCAGCCTTGGAAGGAAACAGGAATAATTATTCTTTTTAAAATAATAATGCATATTAATTATACTGCTGTAAATGGCATGTGTCTTTCAAGTTCAGTGGAGGCTTTAGCAATCTCAGTGGAATCTATTTCTGGTGGAATTCTTTTCCCAATGTAAGTATAGCAGCCTAGAGATTTGTGCACTGTGTAGAACTCACCCCTTTTATTTGCCCATTTTAAAGAGAACAGATTTTTTTTCTTTTCTTAGTAGGGCAGAGAGGTGCAATCAGTACTTCCCTTCACAGTTTCCAACCCAGCTGAATGAAAGTAAGGTTCACTGTGAATGGGAAAGGGTTAGGGAGTACACTCAAATTGTCACAGCCTCCACAGCCTTATTCTACAGTTATTCCAACTGAAGACCTCTTTCTGAAGATGCTAAACCAGACAGATGTCTGATTGAAGAATCCAAAGCCTTGCATCACACATATCATCAGTATCAGCTTACACTGAGCCCAGCAAAGGGCTTTGTGGTTACACAGCCAATGAAGAAGTTATTTGTTTTTGACTTCCTGAGTCAATTTTATAAAGAACAAAGAGAGTATTTTTAAATGTTTTTATTCATTTACACATTAAGGTAAAAAACAGCCAACAAATAAAACCCACAACTGCAGCTGCTTTAGGACATGGCATTCCCCACCCCCCCTCCATGATACTAGAACAGGTAAGAATCAAACTTATTTCAAACAGAACAGAATATAAAAATCATTTTTACTTCTGCATTGAATAGATAATCACAGAGGAAGTTATAAGTGTTTCACCATCAGCAGGTCCTTATTCTGCTTTTCACAGAGATTTATAAGCATGATCAAGAGGGAGGAATTCTAGTATCTATACTGATCCTTATTAAGATTTTTGAAACACAGTCAGAATCAAACACAAGAGAAGAAAACATCACTTGTGAAAATACTCACTGAAATTACCTAAGCCCAGTTTGGATTCCTCTTTTTCCAGGTTAATATTTGTTTCTGCCAACAGTTTCTCCCTTTCCTCTGCTCTGCAATTGTAGTTCTGCAGTCAGTTCTACAATATGACCGAAGTTCACATGTGGCATGCATATTTGGGGATGTTACTGAAACTGGATTCCACCTCTTGTCTGTAGATGGAGACAAGTCCACGAAGGCAGTTCAGCTACGAAGAGAATGAAATGCTCTTCCTCAGGAGCCACTTTCTCCCCATTGATTAGAGAGAACACCCACAGTGGCTACACACCTAACTCTAGTACTTCAGCTGTGCAGGCCTGATGTAAACAGTCTATTTACTTATTTAAAATAAAAGGCCCATTTCTCTGCATTAAATATATCTATATATACTTGGATTAGTTTTTTTTTAAGGTATGATTTTTTTTTCAAGTTGGAACGATAACATGAGGTGCATATTTTGGGGTGTTAAATTTGGGTAGGAAAATAAGCAGGGCTATGGACAATCAGGATGCAAAGGAGAAAATGCCATCAGAGGAGGTCTCATAACCTCATTAACCATAAACTTTTGTTTTATCCAAATCTGTGGCAAAAAGTTTCATTTTTGTACAAAATATCACTAGTTTTATAAACATCTAAACAGCTGAAAAACTAAAATTAAAATCATCCAAGCTTCAGTTCTATTTGCCCTCATGGAACTGCTACTCAGCTCAATTTAATGCAAACAAAATTGACACTCCCTTTTTATGAGGGCACAACTGAGACTCTGTACTTTCCTTTACCTGTAGCACAGATTCACAAAACATCAAACTACAGCAAAATGCAATTTCCTCTGAACAGAAGCCTATGAAAGAAGAGGAGAATTTGATTATGGGAGACGAAGAGATGAGGCGTCAATTCCCATTTTGAAATGAGCTATCAAGAGGCACCACTTAAGGAGAGAGATTGAATAAGCATATTTCAGTTCTAACAGCTTTACTCCCTTCGATGTCACTAAACAACAATTATAATGCATTGTAAGTGATCCAGGGAGGGCCTGCATAAATAGAACAAAATCACAATTTAAAAGGGGCAGGAGCTAACGCCTCCTTCACTTACTGTAATTTGTGTTAGTAGAGGGCTTCCTAACTTGTGTGTTACATAGCTGAAAATTAAACACTGCAAAAACAGGATTAGATCATGCCAGGTTTAATTTGCAAATGCCTTGTCTTTGCTTGGCATTATATCTACCATTAAAAAAGGATTATATTATATATTGGCTTTCTTTTGCCACTTCACAGTACAGCTTTCATAGTGACAGATGTGCCATTCTGGCAGGCTGCAAATGTTGCTCAGCACTTTCATCACTAAGACCCATTCCAAGGGGTTTATAAAAAAGCTTGGAAATAAAAGCTTTTCTGTATAGAGTCCATCTCAAACTGGAAGGAAAAAACCCAAACACAAAAGAAGACAAATTTTTTCCCAGTCTTTCAGAACTACATGGGATAGAACAAAGTGGATGGCAGCTTTCTTTGAAATATTTCAAAACATGTCTTTGTTTCCTCTACTGTCATGAAATCAAAGCTGTCTGATCAGGAATAAACACTCCACCAGTGATTTTCTCTTGAACTCATACATTGGACTCCTGCACTTGTTGCAGGCTAAACATTCATTTGTATAAAAATGTGGCCCTTGTCAATAGCAAGTAACAACTGGGTTAGAAGCCAGGTTGCTTGCTCCTTTCTCCTTCTCACTGAGAACAGTACCCCTTCCATCTGTAATTCATGGAGGAGCACAATAACCAATTTTACTCATGGTTGGAATTATCTTTTATTAAACATGCACAACTTTTTATGGTGAAAAACAGGTGAGAACTTCTTCAGTGTAATACTATAAGACAGGACATTTTTGTGTCCATTCATGCATGTAGTTTTGATTTATATGTTTCATTTTGTGCTTTTGAACAGTCACATGCACTTCAAACTGCAATCACTTTGCTATGGTACCTTTCAGTTTTCCTGTTATACACAGAGAAAGCCATCCAAGAGATAGGATTACTCACACTTAGAAATACCTTACATGACTAAGCAATAAGTGAACAGAGCAATGTAAGCTAACAGTCCATCAGAAACAGTCTTCTAGCTAAAACTCTTTTGGACAATTGGAGTATTACAGTTAATAATATGGAATATTCAAATTTTGAAGCCAAAAATTAGATTAAGACTGCCTGAAAATTACTGAAATCTATTAAAATAATTTTGTCAATGAGGGAAGACACAGTAAAACCCTGAGCAACAGTCTGATCTCCCAACTGCCCCTGATTTGAACAAGTTGCATTAGATTTTTTTCTATAGTTCTGTGGAGAAAGGTGCCATCATGTAAAATACCAACCAGAATTTCACTTAGACAATCCACAAGGTATGGAATCAAAAATTACAAACTGTATATACAAGAGAGAAAAATTATTATTCCAGCAGATCCACATTTGATCTTCACAGAACAAAAAATCACACCATAATACAACACGTGTCAGTTAAAACCACCAGGGGAGAAACCTCTGTGGCCACACAGTTGCTCTGTACTGAAATCTTAGTACAACTTATATCAGAAAGAATTACAAGAATAATAATAGTGAAGCTGATGGGCAAATCTAAGAAGACACAGTGCACTGGATAAATTCCCATGTAATATAGCCTTTAACAAGATGATAGGAGATATCAGAGAAAGATAGATATATTTGAAGACTAACCTTCAGTTTTGTAGAATGAGTTTTGGCAATGATGTTCATTTTCAGATAGTTCAGACAGGTTAGTTATTATTTAAAAGCAAACACAAGACTTTCTCAGAGAAATGACAAAGTAGGTTTTTTTGGTATTTTAAAAATATTTTGTATTCTTTTACATAAACTGGCAACAACCATGAATCTTTGAGAAGCTCAAATAACCACTGTGCAACATACATTGTTAGAACAAACTTTTTTTTGCCTAACTAGAGAGATTTGTCCCTCCTTCCAAATATACACTCAAAACAAGACAAAATTTCTAAGGAGACAGCACTTCTGTCCACTTTTTTACACTGAGCTCCAGACAGTACTTTTCAGAGGGCCACATGTGGCTGCTGTAAATTCAAGCATTCACAGCTTGATCTCAGTTGATTTTTATTAAAATTTATTTTCATTTTCTTCCTGAAGTTCTGGGATGTTTGAAGTTTCTTTTGCTGACCTGGTGGTTTGTCTTCAGTAGATTTTTATCACATTAACTCATAGTGATTATTTCCACAAAAATATGACAGAAAAAACATTGTTTCAGCACTACAAAAATAACCAGAATTTTATTTAAATACATTTGAATATTTGAAACATGATCATTACTGTTTTCAAAGCATTTTCTAAAAATTATTTATAACTGACAATGATGAAAGATCGAAGAGCATCATGACATCTGAGTCTTGATTTCTTTCTTTAGCCTCTAGTCTAGAAGAAAATCTTGGTAACATTTTAGTCTTCTACATAACACTTACAAATGATGATCAGAATATTTCCAGTTTTCCGTTACGCTTCTTTTTAGCTTTGAGACTCTCATCAAATGCTGATTGGCTTTATTTTGAGAACTAGAACAGAAGTGATATAGCCATAAAAATTTCATGTGTATATTTCTACTTTATAGGATGGAACTTTCCATCTCAAGATATTTCAGCTTAGCATTTCTGAGATCATTTTTCACTCCTTTTTTTATTCAGTTGTTTGTTTGGAACTATTCCCCTTGATATGGAAAACAAACTTCTTAAGCAGGGAGAACAGTGTCAGTCTGGTATTCAGACTGCAATTTCCTTGCTCTGTTTGAAACACAGGACAGCCATGTCCTAAAGCATTGCCTTATTTCAGTCTCACATCAGTTATGGGAAAGTTATTGCCAAACCATCAGATGTGGAGTGGCAACTGAGAACAGGGGTACAGGGATGCTTCTGAATAGGCTCTTCCTTATTCTTGAGGAGAGGAAAAAGTGGGAATCTGTTGATTGCAGATATCTGTGAATTTGAGGTCTTTACTTTCTGTCCTTGTCTCTGTGATGGCACTCAACTACAGCGTGAGCAACCCAGATCTGCTGATACTGCAGTACATTTAAAATGTGTTCTGCTGAAGAATGATGCTGTGTTTCTACCAAGAAAGCAGCATTAAATCTACACTTTTGCATGTGCTTAAACTTTTCTTTATGCGGACATGTTGAGACCAGTAAGCAAATAAAAGAAAAACCCCACTAATTTCCTGACAATTATAAGAAATTTGCATGTTTTCTCACCTGTAATTCTGGGGCAATTAACCAAAACCATCAGTGTGTCATTATTTGATTGAATAAAAATTATCCAATTTGATAAATCTGAGAAAATTTTGAAGCAGTTTGTGAGCCTTTGGGAAAAAAAAGCAAGAAATGCATGATAAGTATCACAATAATAAAGAATTCATGTCAAGCCAAACTATTTATTTGTTTTGCAGACAGTGGAGAAACCATAAATCTCAACTAAAGCTTCTGAAACTACCTCAAGGTGGCTTCCTGAAAAAATAATTTGGTTGATGAAATTTCTAGATTATGAGAGTCAAGTTTCTCAAAGCAGCTGAAGTGTAGGACAGGCCAGGCAAATGGGCTGAGGCAGAAGTACAGAGGGAGAGGCATGGAGGGAGCCTTCTGCTTCATGCAGCATTGGAATGGCTTCAAGCATGGAGGCTTTGTTTCAGGCCAGATACAAAGCTTTATGTTTGCACAACCAAAACAGAACTGAAAAATAAATCAGAAAAAGGGAAACTATTGTCACCAGTATTTTTGAAAGACAAAATAAATATACAAGTTATTACTGTCCTGAAGCATTCAAACTACAGGAAAAAAATGGGAGAAAGCTTTTAAAAATTACCAAACCTGTCACAAATGTAATAACCCATCTTAAAGCAAATGCACAACACTTTTCCATAAAATTGTGCAGAAAAAAATGGAAAATAAGATTAAGCTAGTAGGAGAAATTCAATATGAATAAAAATAAGTGCTTTCTACAACAGGCAGTGACCTTCTGGAACTTTATCACAGGAGACTAAGGAGGTACCTGTCAGCTGCACTTTAAAAGGAGGATAAGAGAAGTATATGGATCCACAACTAGATAACAAAAGGACCAAACTCTTCAAGGGATTGCAGGATTAGGCATGTCAACTCTAAGAGTCCTGGGTGCTAGGGAAGTGCAAGGGCACAGAAATTTTGATTCTGATGGGCTCTCCCTAAGCAGCATTTCTCTCATGAAGAAAGCATTTTCTCTCATGAAGAAAGCTTTTTCTCTCATGAAGTGAGGCATTTCTTACCTTCTCAGGGTATGTAGACAAGAAAAACTTATTAAGCATCCACTCCTTCCAATTACATGTTCTTAAAGTAAAATCTATAAAACATTAGAACACACACATTTGATAATTAGGTAAGAATATTATATTAATAAAATAAAGGAGGTGCAGTTAATTTTGCTTTAAAACTATATAATATCTCCAGGTGTGTTTCAAATCTTGGGTGTAGAACCAGAAATATCTTAAATTGTATTTCACCAAATAGGTGCCCAGGGTGACAATTTACGTTGCTTACCAGTCTGTTTAGCAAATATTTTACCAGTTCAGGATCTAGTTGTACTTTATAAGGTCAGGATCCTTGGATCTTCCATTGTCTTGCTGTTCAGATTTCTGCTCAGTTTACTCAATCAGGACAGTAAAAACATTTATGCAGATTATCTTGAAGAAAACTGGGGGCACCAAAGAAATATGATGCTAGTTTAGAGACTGGTGTGTTTCCAGACAACCCATAACAGTTAGCAGCAGCTATAACCATTGTAAAGGCAGAACTTGTTAGTGCTATAACCCATTTGTACATAGCAAAATGAGGGAGGATACATTCAGGATACTTAGATCTAAGAAGATGTTTAAATAGTTTCATACATTGCAAGAGTAGCATCTTTTTGATGTGAATATATAACATTAGTTAAAATCCAAAAGCGAAACAAGGAGTCTCTAAAGCAATGTGATTCTTGAATGGCCTTGCAAGTAAAGGGAGGAGGCAGTTGATGAATTCATGTCATCCTTTTTTAGTGCAGAATTTCCAATATGTTTAGAAAAATTGGCCTAATGACTCAATGAATAGTACATTTCCTACTTTTTCTGGCAGTGAATATGTAACTCATTGATGTATCAGGCTCCCTAAAGTATTTTACGTGTATTTTATTAAAAGCCCCTTAAGAAAAAGTAAAATCATTAGCAACTCTACTATTGATTATGAGTCTCCACTGACTCTATGCTCGCTAGAAGATATTTTCACCATTGACTGAGTTAGAGTAGAGTATTACTTTTTTACATTCTGGATACTGTATGTGTTCAGATGAGCTCTCTGCCCCCTTGAAGCCTAGATTAGCCAGTCTTGGCTAGTCTTGGCTAGCCAAAATTTTATTTTGCAGTTTTAGATACCTTAAGATTAAAACAGGGTACTGATCACCAGCTTAGCACAGGATATTTAAACAATTAACATGAGGCCGCATGTTTATGAGCCTCAGTTTATACTACTAACTGCAATTAAAGTCATACTTGAAGTTCCTAACTCCTTTCCACTTCTGTTTTACAGAAAATTCTGTATGGGGAAATTTTAAAGAATTAGCTTATTTTAAACAGTAAAAAAATGTTTTAAAGAAAAAAATAAAAAAATTCACATTTATAATTACCACAGCAATACTGCAAATTATTTGGGTTGTCTAAATAAAAACCAGAAGGACTATGTAATCTGTATTAAGTACCCATGCTACTGTATGGCAAGTGCAATTTTATTGCAGGTAAATCTGTACCTATTTCAGAATAGATACAGTGTCTTAATAGATACAGTGTCTATAAAGGTTCTAAAGAGAAAATATAAATTACTCTACAGCATAATGGCTTAAAAAACGCCTCCAGCATCCCAATCAACTATGTAATTTTTTTCATTTTCCCTGCCTGTAATTCCGTTTCAAATGTCTGATATTTATCTTCACTTCTTTTCCTAAACACTTTCAACTAATATTTGGGAAAGAGGTAACTCATACCTTTCTAAGGACTAAACAACTCATGGGTAAATAGATTCCACCTGAAAATATTTAATTATTCATCAAGTACAGTTTTCTCCAATTTAGGAAAGAATTCAAAATGTTAACATGGATGGGGAAAATTACTGGCATAAGGGATACATTTTCCCTTATTAATGCTTTCTGAGCAAGACCTGAGAAATCGGTAGAATTCAAAGTCAGTAAAGCTTTGTAGGGCAGAACACAGCAGAAACACAGATGCCTAGGAACTTCCCACTATACATTGAATGGCTACTGCTTATCATAGAGCAAAAATTTCAGTCCAGTACAATGTCAAACAGATTTTTTCAGAAAACTTCTTGAGCTAAAATGCTGAGTAGTTTCTTCTGACGCTGCCCTTACCTTAAACCTCAATGAAAAGGATTATAGTTAGCACACTTTACCTCATGAATATGATGGCAATTCATAAAAAAACAAGGCCTTCCTCAAGTTTTTCAGCCCAAAGAGTCAAGAGGATAGGGTACAACTCTCAATTTATCTTTTTTTGACAGTTATCACATATGGCAGTTGCAGCTATGCTCAAATCTCTCTATGAGACTTTTCGTCTTATCTAACGAGAGATGAAAAATGCAAATACTTGCTGAATAGCATTCCCATAATTTATCATTGATGCTTCCTTCAGAAATGTGACAGGACCTTCATTGCCCAAAGAAAAGATGAAGAGTTATTCATTGAGATACAGAGTGTGCTGGAAAATAGAATTACAGTGAAATATATCTTTAATGAACATTCATTAGGCATCTGAGAATAGATGGTATAGCTAGAACAACAAAATGTTAAAGGTTTAACATCAAAAAAATTGTGAACCAGCCATGACAGAGTGCTTTTTCTACTCATGCAATCACAGAAATGCAGAAAAAAGAAATACTTTTCAGGTGTGCAAAACAGCATCCTGTATCTGGGTCTCTTACCTGTTGCCATTACTCACTGCTAGCAAGGAAAAGCCAAACATTTTGAAGTAGGATTATAAATCAATTGTTAGTCTGAGAGACATAATAACCATGGACACATAATAATTACAAGGGTAGAAAATCTGGGGAGAGCAGACCTGTATCCTGCTTAAGAAAGCTGAAAATGTTTCTGTCTTCAACTCATTTGCATTCCAAGTAATCATCAGCTATAATAATGACAGAGACCTTAGTTACTTAAAGGAAGTAATAATGTAAAATACAAGGCCCAGTGGAATTTTCTCTTTCCATATGCATTTCCCTCCACCCCAGTTTTCTGCTTAATAAGTTTGGTTATTGCTCCAAGAAACAATTATGTATAAAACTTATTCAGGTTTGGCTTGCTTCTGCCATTTGCTCCTTACAAAACATTGTATTAGCAGGGAGGGGGACCCTCAGCTTGGCAGAACTAAATAAGAAATTTTTTCTTTTGTAAATATTTATTTAGTTACCTGAACTTTTTGCTTCCTTTCCCAGTAGACTGGGTTTCTTTTGCTTCCTCACTTTCATTTAGTATCAGACCAAAATGGAAGTTTCAACTGTGTGGCACCAGCAGCTCATTATTAGAAACGGTGATTTTGTGATTCAATATCATCTTCATTATACCTATTGTCAATACTTACTGGCCTTTTGTACAAACTTTTCTCTGTATATTTCAATAAACTCTTCACACATCCCTATTAAAGAAACTTATCCATATCATATTACAATACCTTTCAAATAAAAAACTACATTCTGAAGAAGGGCCATTCCACAGCTGTACCAGTCCATGTCAGCCTTCTGCCATTTTTGTGCAAGGCATTTCTTTATGTTGATTCCTCTACTGTTAAATACATGTATAGCTCATCAGCCTTTGAAAACTACAGATGAGCAATGCAGTGTAAATGCCCAAGAAAATTATTTTAATTCTCAATTTCTTGCAATATTTTCTTTGCTAGCATTTTTCTAGTGCTTTATCGACGTGGTTGCCCATCATCCAGGGATAGCTGACATGAATTTTTCTCAGAAATGAGCATGGATATCTGCTCATGGATATCTGCTTCCTTCAGAGGTAAGATGTACATTAGGTAGAAATACAGCCCAGGGAAAAATCACTTATACTGATGGAAAGACTGTTCTTTATGGGAGAAATTTATGTGAGTATTATTTATGATATAAACTCAGTTGAAGAAGTATAAGGGTAGCACACCTTTTTGAGTAGGAGTGGCTACTTAAATTACATTTTAAGGTTTTCAAATTTTAAAACTGTTCTATAAGAACAGACAAACAGTGAAGCATCTGAGATGCATGCTTGTTCTCACAAGGTTCTCACAAGGGGCTTGTGACCATCCTGTGGCAGCAGGACACAGAGACACTAATTTTAGGTAGATCGATGCCACTGTAGCAGTCCATCTGTGACAAAATACTTTAACTCTACATAGATCTGTGATCTGGCAAATCTAATAACCCATTAATTTTTTTTAGCCAATCTACATTAATGGGGTTTTCCTGTTTAGGGGACCTGAGCTGCCTTGCACTGTGTAAATTTCACAGACTTGAGGATTTCCAAGCCACAAAGGCAGGGGCTTTTAGCAGTTTTCTGTTGATGGAAATCTTTTTGCCGGGGGCAGCAGCAAAGGTCCTGTCTAATAGGATTCTCTTAGTGAATCTAAAGTCTTGTGCATTTCAGTATCTGATGTACTTTTTTTTCTGTCCTGCCTTCCAGTCCCTTCAAGTCTCTTACAAAGAATTCTGGTTCTTTCATCTGGAAAAAGGACAAACATCTGTTCATGTTACATAAAGAAAAAGTCTCAAGTAGCTGTAAATACAATAAGACCTTGATTTTTGACTCTACTTCCAGAAATATTTTCATTAAAGTATTATTTTTTTAAGTTTCTTTAATCTAAAAATATGTTTTCCCACCAAAACTGCACAAGAAGCATTAAGAACACATCTCTGCTGTTCTTCTTTTAAAAATAGCAATATTTTATGATTTTTATAATGCCATCATTTACACAAACACTAAAAGTATTTTAGATCTCATGGGTCTGAAACAACAAACACAATTATTTTATATACAGCTCATAGAACAAAATAACAGGAAATATAGTTATTATTTTCATGATTCAGCAAGCAGTGGAACTCTGTGAAAGTGTTATCTACATTTTATAACATCTTAATTTTCCTAGTAAAATTATATCCCTTTTCAAATATTACTGCTGAGAAACAATGGCAATTGAATTTGATAATCAAATAGTATTATAGCTGAGCTATATGATCTTCTGTCATATACTTACTGTATACCAAAGACAAGAGGAAATCTGAAGGGAAATGAGTGAATAGTTTGGGACAGGGGAAAATGTGACCTTTTCTAAGGAGAGAGAGAAAAATTATTTAATCAAAACTACAATTATTTTCAATTTCTGTTCCAAACAGTCATTGTAAGGAGTATTACAATTATGCTCTTATGATCTCTCATGTAAATAGCAATATAATATATACAAACTAGACAGATTTTTGAGGATTCGTTCTACCAGTTTTCTATCTCCATAACAAAATGAGAAATGAAGCTTGATTCAAGAACACTTGATATCAAAGTGTAATAAATAAGAATCAAAAAGAAACAAAATGTGTCACATTTTGCATTTTCAGACAAATGATCTACTTTTTTGTAGTGCTGAAGAGTAGGGCTGTGCTGCAATTTTCTAAATCTCAGATTTCACAATTCTGAAAACAAAAACCAGAAAGTTCCTTGCAAGTCTTGTCAACAGCGGGATAAAAAGCTGAAATTATATGAACTACCCAAACTGGACAGAAATTGTGTACATTTTTATTATATATCAGTCTAGATCCTATATTTTTTTTGAGAATTAGTGTGTAGTGTATACTGTACCTCACATTTGTACTGTCATATTTTTGTTGGTTACTCTAAGAGTATCACCATGTGATGTAAAGAATATTTAGATGTGGTGCTAATTTTCATTTATATGCTTGCATGATTTTTTATTAATTATTAAAAAAAAAAAAAGCAGAGAGCATATATTGTTTACCTGGGAACAATCCTGTAGATTGTTCCTGAATAACCTCTAGAGCATAATGAGGGAAAGATAAGAGAATATAATTGCTAGAGAAATTAGAATTTTGTAAGATACCAGGATATTAATAAATCTCATCTAATAGAAGTAAAGATTATTGGTTTTCATTGTAATTCTATAATAAAATTAAAGATTATCTATTTTTATTACAACTCTCCTTTGAAAATCAAAAATAAATACTTTTTATTGGTTTCCTTGTTTATTACCTCCCACCAATTGATTTCCCTACTGAGAAATGCTCATTCCACATACAAATTCATATTTCCTAACTTCAAACACTCTTCATATTCAGTCATTTTTTTGTTCCAAATGTTGCTGTTATTAGTGCAGATACAGACCAAAGAGCAAACAACACTTGAGAAAATCTCATAAAGCTCAATTACAAAAAACTTCTCTGAATGTAGTGTTATTGGCTTTATACATCTTGCATCAACATTCATTTAATTTCATTCCGTACACAAGAGCAGTAGCCTTG
This sequence comes from Cettia cetti, assembly GCA_013401135.1. Classification (NCBI taxonomy): domain Eukaryota; kingdom Metazoa; phylum Chordata; class Aves; order Passeriformes; family Sylviidae; genus Cettia; species Cettia cetti. The sequence continues at coordinate 43,141 of VZUI01023396.1, forward strand.
AGTGGGAAAAATCAGAAAATGTTCGATTTCTAATCTAAGTCATGATTAGATCGATTTTTTTTCTGTCAACTATAGCCTCAAAAAACTAGTTCCCTGATACTGTTTTTATTAGACAATGAAAATAATCCAAGTAACAATATTAAGGGAAAAAAATGTTGAAACCTGGTTCAGCTTTGTTGTTTTTTGAGGTTTCTTGTTTGTCTTTTTTTAAGAAAAAAGACTAACCATTCATTTCTGATGATATAGCTTTGTAAATTTATTAAGCAAGGAAAAACTGTTGCTTTTAAATGGGTGAGCACTACATTTGGTTGACACTTTCTGAACTCTAGCACATTATCAAAATGGGTGACCTTCCACAAGCATTGATGCACGATAGGCTTCTCCTATTAAAAAAAAAAAAAAAAAAAAAAAAAAAAAAAAAAAAAAAAAAAAAGATTATTCAGTATCTTTTTGCTGAAATTCTATTTCAATATGGCCAGAACTGAATGCAATTAAAATATTTCTTCTAATATTAAGAACCTATTATTCAAAATAGTCAAAACCTATTTCTTAAAAAACCAGAACTTTTATCTATTATTTGGAGGATTCATGAGAACAACATGATCCTATATGTAAATACAGTAATGAATCTTTTATAGGCCATTTTTCATGACTATTTTTTAAGATAATTGAGTTTGCAGTTAGCTTCTGCTGAGTCTTGATCTCACTGAAAAATTGCCGCAACTGTTTAGGACTAGTTAGATAAAAGATATGTTAATTTTCTCATTTAAGTTTGAAATATAATCCAAAATATCTAAAAGATAGTAACAACATTTTTTAAAGTAGTATCAGATTTCTGTATTCTGCTATATTTTAAAACCATTTTTTCTACTTTTGCTTTAAGCATATTAAGAGATTAATACTAGATAGTAATTCCCCACCAATGATTCAGATGGAATGCTTCTGGAGTAAAAGAAGACCAAAGATGAAGGATGTACTTTATTTAAACTCTAAGTGAACTGGACTGCTGGTCTTTAAAGACAAAAAGTGTGTAGGTGAACTTTAAAACTGAATATTAGGGAAAAGCTGGGATGTATAAAGAAGCGTGTCTTTCACACAGAGCACCATACAAATTGTATGATTCATGAAGGATAAGAAACAGTCCTATAAAAAATGACAGAGTGACATTTAAATGGGATGCTAAGAGGACCAAAACACATGATTTTACAGCTTTGCTAAAAGTCTAGGAAATAAGACAGCAGGAAAGGAAAGCTGAGAATGAATAAGCATGCTGGAAACTTGGTGGAAGAACAAAAACTGTCACTCAGAAATAATCAAAGTACAAGAAAATTGAAAAGGTTCTCTGTGCTAGTGATGGAACCCTGTATCTTTAAAAGACTATTCCTACTATAACATGAGGACCCCAGTGTATCTTTGTGCTGCATTATACATCTACTCACATCTGAAGTGAGAGAAGGTTCAGAGAAGAGCTACAAGATACGAGTGGCTGCTGGATGAGGAAGAGGTAAATTGGGACTCTTTAAATTGGGTGAGTAACAGAGTTTTGTGCAATCAGGAGAGACAGGAATCATGTTATAGGAGGGGCCTACTCTTTGTGCCCTCTTCAAGGACAAGAACTGAGAGGAAGCTAGAAGCCAGGTTCAAATCCAACAGGAAGATGAAATTCTTCATACAACAGGATGTTAGATAGAGAATATGCAGGCTCAGGTTCACATTAAATAAATTATTAAGAGCTACTGTATAGATACAGATTATAATGAGGTAAGCAATCCAGATTGTTATTAAATGAAACACGCCTGCCTAATCTTACTTTTCCTGTATGAGATGCTCATGACCACTGTTAGAAACAGAGTACAGAGGGACATGATCATTTGGTACAGTCAGGAAAAGATGTTTCTCCAATTGTAATTTGAGGAATATTTTATTCCCAGTTAGGTACTTCTTACGTGTCCTTGATCATTCACCTCACAGAGGGTATTACCTCTGCTTATCAGATATGGCCCAAACCTGAAGGAATAAAAAGCTAAACCCTACGAAGTCACTTCTAAGCTCAAATTCAACTTCAAATATACGTGCATACATTACTATAAACAAAAAATTGGTCCCAGAAGGAACAGTTGTGCCGACAATGGGAAAGGAAATAAGTTTGTGCACTTCTGGTATGTGTAATTTTTTTAACAGTCTTATTCTGTTGAGATTTTTGATCTATTTCTATTCCTCTGAAACTTACTCTGTGACAGCAAAGTGCGTGAGCAAAGAGGGCGAAAAACAAACCATTCAGAAATAAATGTCACTTTCATTTGTACAAAAATTAATTTATTATCGTTAGATACAAGAAAACTGGAATACAGAGCCGAGCAACTGTACTTGACTTCACTGTTCCTGAGCCTATTTAACCTACACCTGATTTGGCAAAATGTGTTTATTACACTATTGGGCATTCCATACAATAGCTCAGATCTTTGAAGGATATAAAGGAAATTTGATCCACTGAAGACTGTATGAATCAGAAGAAAGTTGTTTAAATCTACTCTTTTTTTTTAAACCCATTGTAATATATTAGCTTTGTGCAACACTTTTTGTCTCTTATTTTAGGATTAAATACAGACAACAATGATACAACAATTATCCTGTCAGATTGATATTTTAAATTTACTGACTATATAAATAACTGCTATTAAGGAGTCACTAAAAGAGACATCAAGCATGCTTTTTTTTAGTCTTTAGGTTCCGTATATTTGGGCAAATAGTATTATCTATAAGGGATGCAGAAGCACTAAATGGTGACACGAAATATTATTATGGTCGCAAGCTAAAACACTGCTGTTGTTTAACCCCAGCCAGCAACCAAGGCCCACTCAGCTGCTCACTCATTCCCCTATCAGTGGGATTGGGGAGAGAATCTGAAAGGGAGAAGTTTGAGTACTTGTGGGTTGAGATAATGACAGTGAACTGACAGATAGCAGATAACTAACAGTTTCATAGGGAAAGCAAAATCCACACACACAAGCAAAGCAAACCAAGGAATTAATTCACTGCTTCCCATGGCAGGCACATGTTCAATCATCTCTAGGAGAGCAGCACATGTAATGCTTATTTAGGAAGACAAGATCACTCCAAATGTCCTCCTGTTTCCTCCTTCTTCCCTCACTTTATATACTGAGCATGATGCCATACAGTCTGGAATATCCTCTTTGGCTAGTTGGGGTCACCAGACCCTGCTGTGTCTCCTCCCAGCCTCCCACACACTCCCAGTCCCCTCAGCAGTGTGGCAGTACAGAAAGCAGAAAAGGCCTTGGCTCTGTCTAAGCCCCCTCAGCAGTAACAAAAACATCTCTTTATTATCAATCCTGTGTTCAGCACAAATCAAAAACATAGCACCATCCCAGCCACTGTAAAGAAAATTAACTATGCCAGCCAAAACCAGCACAAATGCAAGAACCCCAAGGATCAATATGATCCAGCTGGAAGACTAGCAGCTGATGTTAGATAGATCTCATCTGTTTCAACCCCTTGACAATATAGTTTTTGATGTAAGAGGGTGTGTAGTCACAAACCACAAGGTGTCAGCGTCAACCTGGCAAGAAAATATGTACATGAAAATAAAAACATTAGGTGGTCAAAGGGTGAAAGAAGGTGATATATCTAAACTTTCTGGTCTTGAAACTCCACTTGGAAAGTCCATACCTGCCACAATCCTGAAAGATGGAGGAAGACACTGGAGTTTTGAAAGGGTCATCTGGAGACATCAAGTAACATGAGCAACATGGCTTTCCTCACTGCATGTATTTCTGATACTGTTCTGCTTCTTTGAGTTTGCAATACCAGCAAAGCATATTCATTAGTCTCCCTGAGACACCTTCAGGTGTACTGGTGCCTCATACAGGCAGGCCACTGAACTAGTAATTAATCCATCTTTCCACACCATGACTGCAGATACTTTGTGTCAAGTGTCTCATTTACCTGGAACACCAAACTATAACCACCATCCTCTTTTTTGTTTGACTCCACCCATAATTCCTGACTTGCTTATTCGTTTTCCTAGATTAATTTAAGCTTCTACAATGATAGGAAAGAAGGGATGCAAACAATTATCCTAGTTATTATTTTCTCAAACTTTTCCTGAGTCCTTCCTCTAGGCTTCCTTAAATCTTCCTTTCATCTGCCATTCATAGTTACTGGGACTTCGACACAATCATGATGGCTTCTGAATTACAAAGAAAATTAACAACTCCAGCACAGTAAGTGCCAAGCTTTTCATCACAGGGCCAGCAACCCATATACCCCTGGCTTTGTATGTTTTGATAATCATAAGCAACAGTTAGTGCTGGTTTAACGTCTCTTCTCTTAGAAAACTATTTCTGAAGACACTCCTGAAAGCAAAGAGAAACTGGTAGAACACTATGAATGGGAGGATTGAGAGGGGGCACTGAAAAATAAAACGTACTAATAATGTTATAAATCAAAATAATGCAATGCTGGCTTCTGACACCAAGGTATTAAAAAGTGTAAATTCCCTCTAAGTCACTATAATGGGGCAAATGCATCAACATAATCTTGCTTCCACTGTACAATCATCCACAGAAATAACTACAGACAATTTATTTCTCCAACTCTTCTAAGGCCTCAGTATTATAAAAGCCCTATGTTTTCACCCCTTTCAGACACAGTTCTTGACTGCTGTTCTACAGATGACTTATTCTCTCTCTTTCTGTAACACAATCTTTTATTTATATGCAAGAGACTGTATTACAACAACTTGGAACAAAGCCTGATTTTGTCAAGTAGTTGATTTAAAGGATTTGCATTTCTAAGCATTCTGTATGCATTTTAATGCACTTAAATAAGAAAACCATCTGTGCATTTCTTTCTTTATTTGAAACTATGCTTGGCAAACAATCATTACAATTATAAGTAGCATACCATTAAGCATATGGTTAAATGACAACGTATTTGCTTATTTCAAGATCAATTCACTTGAAAGCACTGCTTTGCTTAATATTGAAATTCATAAATCAGAGTTTTATAATAATAAAAGACATACACCTATAAAATAATGCTGCTTTGCCTCAGGAGAAAATACAGGACCATTGTGTCTAGAGGTTTAGAACTGTACATAAAGTTAGGTTGTTGGCACATTTCAACATCCCACTTGGCCTCCTACTCAAGGAAACATTTGTTAAATTCTGACAATATCTGGAAAATATATACCACTTCTATATGAATTTAAGGAGACCTCATCTGAGCTGCAATATGTATTACTGCTGTTTTTGCCAGCCCATAATGAAATGTCACAGTCCCCAAAAGAAAGATACTGTATGAATAATTGCAATATCCCATTGCCTCACAGTCACCTTTGACTCCCATGATACAAGAGAAATAAAAGGCAGGAGATCAAGCTTATTTAAAAAAAGGTACTCATAAACAACATTAAGATATTTAGAGGCTTAGGTCCCCCTTAATATTTATTCCTATGGAGGATGGTAAAGTTTGCCTGTGAATGCCCACATAAAAATCATAACTGTGCATTATCTCTCAAGTTGCAAAAAAAATCTGCTTTAATTTGAATTGAAAGTATGATTCCATGAAGCTGTTTGACCTGAAAATTCAGTCTGGGATGGGATATTTAGACTACATTCTTTCTTGCTCCAGTATTGCTCCCAGGCTAATCGGCTAAAAAATTGGATGAAAACCTGAAAGTTGCCAACACATTGTCTCAACAATACATTTAGTCAACTGAATAAACATGAAAAGATAAGGAAGTAAGAGAGGAAATCTCATACATATGACTGTCTGGTCTCAATTGCATGTATAGGAGAGTGTTGTATTTTCTTTATTGCACTCTTCACATGTAAAAGCTAATTTAATAAATTATATGCAGACATAGTACCTTTGGACAGAGCTGAAGAAATTCCTCTGTAAAACAGCTCATTCTGTTTTACCAGTGAGGGTGTGTATTTACAAACCACAAGGTGTCAGCTTCAACCTGGCAAGAAATATTTACCTGAAAATAAAAACATTAGGTGGTCAAAGGGTGAGAGAAAGTGATATATCTGAGCCTTTTTTGCTCCTGAAACTCTAGTTAGAACATAAATATCTGCCACAATTCTGAAAGCTGAAGGAAGACTATGGAGTTTCAAAAGGTCTGTCTGGAGACACCAAGTAACATGAAAAATGTGGGTATTTGTTTATTAGTTACTAGTAATAAAAACAGATTATTTCTCCTTCTTTCTTGCCCTCTGAAAAAGTATTTATTTTTATCAATGGAATACGCTTAGTAGGAGAGCCCAAAGAGCAATCCTCAGGCTTTGGTGTAACTAGCAGATTAGAGCCTTACTCCCACTTGCAAACCACATGTTCAGACTCCTTATAAAACCCACTAGACATTCTAACTAAAATAAAACTCCACTATGATATTTGATTAGAGTTCTACCTTATTAACACCTGCAGAAGGAAAATAAATGAATTCTACAATATTTTGCCTGTTTTCCCCATAATTTTTTATCTTAACCCACTGTAGCCTATCAATATTTTTATGCTACTTTCCATTGCCCTGTCTACTTTTTTCCATGGCTTTCTTTATAAAATCTTAGAAGAAATACTATCTGAGTTCTGAAACCTTGATAGTTTTCGTTTATGCTAAATCACTAAATGTTTCCACCTCACTGGTCACAAAATCATTTACAGGACTGCATACACAAGCAGTGTCATATGGCATATTTTTCCTGATCTCTCAAGTAAATACTCTGGGAGAAGCATCCATGCAATTGTATGCTTTATCATTCCTTCCATCTTCTTTTCTGATTCACTCCTCCTATGTTTTAAGTCCTTTAATCAGTGAATTCTGAGGGTTCTTTTACCTAAAAAGGAGTCTTGTCTATGTGGTTCTACAGATCTAATTTTAGTTCTCCTCTAATGCATTCTTCTTTTATAGCATTCAGTATTTTGCTTAAATTCTTTTCATGATTTATGTCTTCTTCTGTTGTTGCTTACACTTTTCACACAGTTGTTGACTTTTATTCTTGTCTAAATTGGTCTAGTGATTTTATACTATATTTAGTCAGGATTGTTTTTTATGCTGAATTGATATTTATATAAATTAGGATATTTATTACTGAGCCCTTCATGTTTCACTCAAGTTCATTTCAGTCCAATAGGAACTTTCAGATGCATGTTATGTAAAGGAAGTAAAGGAAGAATAGTTATGCCTTGAATCCAGCAAATTATCTTGAGGTCCCCTCTCCCCCAATTATGTTTTCTTAGTATCCATCATTTTGTTTTCTATTGTAAGCTAATCTAAAATTTATTCAACGTTTATTGTTTCATCATCTCCAAGAACAATAAATAGCAATATTGTGCCCTTTGGATGAGCCAGGGAGGACAAGTATCCTTCAGAACTGTCTCTGACAGAAGCTTAGCTCCCTTATGTAGGATGCAGGAAGTAGGAAATATGCAACAATTCAAATTTTTGCTCTGCCTTTTGTGCCATGGGCATTATTATGGGGAACTTGGAGCCAATAAAGATGCTCCATGTCCAGATTTATTCTTTGCACAGCTAGAATAAAAGGTTTCTAAATGAACAATGGATCAGGCCTTGAGGGAAGATTTTATGAAAACTGCAAATTATAACAGTTTAGACTCCTTCAGGCTGATCTCTGATGTTGACCATTAGTCCTTTTCTGCTGTAATGTGAGCCATAATAGTTTCATTCACTTTGCTCTTTTAATTATACACATCTAATGAATATTACGAGGCTTTGTTTCCATGTTGTATTCTGTCTTTTTGAAATATTGTATGGCCTGAACTTGAGACCAAAATGATGGATCTTTAATGATCTGTAGGTAATGAACGTCATAACTTCCTCTTGCCAAAGAAGCTTTAATTTCAAACAATTTTATTCCTCCTTAGCAATATAAACACTACTGCATCTCTTTCGTTTATGAGTGCTTCCATTCTTGGTGTTTTATCCATCCCTCACCCATTTCATTTCTACAGCTGTCACGGCTTTTTCAGCCTAAATACCCAGCTAGGACACCCTTTAGGACACCTAAAGAAACAAAGAACAACTGAGCTCGCCACTCGTTGCTGACTCATGCAGGGTGTCCAAAAGCACAAGGTATATAGATGATGATTTAAAGTGCTTGAAATGAGCACATCAGTATCTGGTCTTAGCCAGTTGTAAGGGTTTCTGTGCTCCCAAACAAGAGCAAAGACCTTAATTTACCTGTGCATATTGTGCACTTGTAAAGGACTTTCCATTGTATGTCTCAGGCTGGGAAAGGCTAGTACCCTGCTAAGGTCTCCTTCTTGCAGTTAGATTGTTCCCTTTCACATCCAAAGCATACACTTGTGACACAGGTATTGGGATGCTGGCTTCACCCTATCACCTTTCATTTACGGGGAAAAACTTGTGATTAGGACAGGCAGAGTATAAAAAACAAGCAGAAGTCTCCTGCTGAGCCTAAGGCTGAACCATGTAAAGAGGAAGAAACATTAAACATTTCTGTTTGAGGATTTCAGTTAAGGCTGATAGGTGTGTTGAATATTCAGCAGGAAAATGTTCCAGCCCCACTGTGAGTCATAAGGATGGATATCATTCTATTGTACTTGCAACAGGATTCACTAAGCCTGTTAATGATGGCTGATACTGGATCCATGCATCAGAGCAGAACATGTGGGCTCCCAGAATCATTGACTATAATCACAGAATATAATTATAGAATATAATCACAGAGTAGTCAAGGTTGGAAGAGACCTTTAAGATCACCAAGTTCAACTGCCAACCCAGCACCATCACTGTAACCCCTAAACCACTAAACCACATCATCCAGCACCAGATCCAAATGTCTTTTAAACAGCAGGAATAGTGACTCCACCACCTACCTGGGAAACCTGTTCCAATGTTCCAATGCCTGGCCACCCTAACAGTGATTTTTTTTTTTTTTTTTTGGATGATTTGCTCTGTCATTTCAACATAAACTAATGATACACATGCAAATTCTGGTCTGAGCTGCAATATTCTATCTCTCCTGCTCCAGGATGTTAGCTTTTGTGGTTAACTAGTCTCATAGTCAGCTGTATTACTGAAAAAATATAATATCCACACTAAGAGAACTTACCTTAGAATTTTTCTTTGCTGCTGTTCTGTATGTTTCGTGCTATCATGCAAAAGAATTACAGGGTGCAATTATGGTGTCCTGGGTTGACAGTGCCTCTGTATCCCAGATCGTGAGATTGTTGTGTCTAGCAGCGGCGGCCTTTCCCCGCAGCACTTCCCCCCCTGCTTCCACCCCCCTCCAGGGGGCAGGCGGCGCTGGCCTGGCTTGCTTTTTGGGGGGGCTGCCTGCTGCCTGTCGCTGGCTTCGCTGCTTCGCTTGCTTTGCTACCTGCATCCTCTTTCCTCTCTGTCCCCTGTCCCTCAAGACCCGAACCGACTCCGGATCTGGTGGCTGGGAACCTGAGACCTGCTGCCTGGAACATGAGTCTGCAGGAAG
>VZUI01023398.1:0-10433 GCA_013401135.1 Cettia cetti
GGAGGGCTGGACTGGGCTGCTCCAACACCCTGACCAACAACAGGCTGTCAGGCTGTGCTCTGACTCTGACAGGGTTTTCTTTTTGTTTGGTTGTTTTTTTGTACTACTGCATTTTTATTTAAATTTTCCTTGTAAAGAGCTGTTATTCCTATTCCCATATCTTTGTCTGAGAGCCCCATAATTTCAAAATTATAATAATTTGGAGAGAGTGGTTTTAGATTCTCCATTCCAAGGGAGACACCTGTCCTTCCTTAGCAGACACCTGCCTTTCCAAACCAGGACAAGCTGCTACTCCAACCTTGAGATATGACATGGTGCTGCGAAATTCCCCAGGATCGTGGTGGGTATTCCTTAAAATTTTTGGAAGTTAGTAATCATGGAGAAGGTAGTGAGACCTAAAGGCAAGACAAAGTTTCCTCAGTTCTCATCCTCAGCTCTAGCACTTTACCTCTTGACTTTTGTCTTTACCCTGGAATTCTCTTTCCGTGGAAAAAGGAGATGAAGGAATCTCATGGCTGTGCTAAGGCTTTTGAAAGTACATCCTCTCTTGGAGGTCCCAGCTGCTGATCCTTTATTCACATTTCCTCATACCTGGGACCAAAAAACTCCCATTTATCACATTTATCTTCACAGGAAAATGTCTTTACTGATGAAAGTCACCACTTGTTAAGAATTTAGAATCAATTTTTTTGTTTTTTGTTTTTTTTTCTGGGAATGATTCTCCCAAGGCAAAAAGATTTAATCAGGAAAAAAATTTGGATTTTTTTCAGCTTGTTTTGCACTGAAACTCTTTTAATCCCTTTGTCTTATTCCGAGCAGATGTCCTCTACCACTGCTCACAACTTCTTTTTTTCCAAAGGTAATAAGAACAAAAAAGTCACTCTACTTTGATTTTTTAAAAAATAACCTATATTTCCAGTTCTTGTCCTGCACACCACCAGATTTTTAAACGTTTATTTCCCCAGACAACAGCTAAGTCCTGAGCTGGTAATGCAGTGTGCAAGACTTGTGTACATAGGTCCGAGCTAGGCAAGGCTTGATTTACCTTTAGTTTAGAAAAATCTAAAAAAAATCTGCCTGAAAAATCACAGTATAGAACTTAAATACAGGGCAGAAGAGCACCTGGAAGTGCACAAGGTCACAGGCTGTTAAGTGGAAATATACCCATTGTTTTGAGGATTTTAGGTCTAAAGCCTAATGAAATTAATCAAAGGATTTCAAGTTATGTATTTGTTTTGCTTCAGGAAAAAAAAGCTATAAAAAAACTTTATAAATAAGCTGTTGGTTTTTCTTTCACCAACCAACTGACACACATGAAAGGCTGCATTTCTTGTCATCTAATTGCAGCACATCGGTGATAATGAAACATTTTTGAGAATTGATCCATAATTCTGCTCATGTCTTATGAAGTTGTTTCATAAAAGGCAAAAATAACCCACTCATAAAAATAAAAGAGGAATGACAATGTCTGAGGGGCATTAAATGAAAAAAAAAAAAAGAAAGAAGGGTAATGGGGATGGATAATTGAGGACCTTTGTACAAGTGATGGACAATATTTTTAATGCACAAAAAAGAGTTTTATTAGAAATAAACTAAAGGATTTTTTTTTTTTTTAATTTCACCTCTACAAAACAGCCACGTATCCGAGTGTCAGTATCAGTGTTTCTTTTCAACTTTGCAGCTCTTGATGGTAAAGATTTCACCTGTTCTTGGCTTGTCAGCAGGGACTTGTCTTGGAGAGGCTTGGAGCACGAATCAAAGCATGGCCAGAGGATGGGACAAGGGATTGCTCAGGGCATTGCTGCATTGCCACCAGCTCTGGCTTTGTTCCTGTCACCCAGGAGGGAGCTGTGTGCAGGGGAAGCTGAATGGGACATGAACAGCAGAGTGTAGAGTGAAGGAGTCCTTCTCCAATTAATTAATTCATCCTTGGATGTAGCCCTTCGCACCTTGCTAATAAAATCAGCATCGTCGCAATATTTCTAGAAATGAAAATTGAAAAGAAAGCAAACCAGGGGTATTGTGTGTGTTTTTAAGTAGCTGCCTTCCCTCTCAGTGAGGTGCCTGAAATCTGGTTTAATTTCAGGTTTGTTCATATTAACCACTAAGGATGCTCAATCAGATTTTCACAGTGGTGCCAGTGCTTAAGTGAAAAGTGAAAACTGCCAGAATGCTCCTCTTGCTGTTTGTTTCTAATGGAGAGTGAGGAAGCACCATCTGCTTTCTCCTATTTTCAGGCACTGCTTGGTAGTGAAAAGGCTGTGTCAGCACACAGACCTTGAAGCCTAAGGGATGAGGGTGCTGGAGCTCTGCCTGGGTATTGCTTCCTGAAAAATCAGGGTCTTCTGCATCAACAAGTTGAGCACATGGAGACATAAAATTGTCTGTCACTGTATTGGACCTCCTTCAAAACATGCTCAACTTGGCCACTGAGTGTTGTCTGTGAAGAGCCAGGAAAAACAAATTTCTCCTGGGGTGGAGGATTGATGCCAAAATTATTATGTGGTGTATATTTACTGAAGAAACCTTTTAGAATACTGTTTTCATATTAACTCAGGCAGTAATTTTCAGCTGTGTCTGTGCCAGTGCATTTCACCATAACCTGACTCCCAGGAAAGAGACATGCTCTCACCTGTACTATTCAATTCCCTAGGTGTTCAGGCAGAAGGATTGTACTCAAACTGTTCTTTGAGTCCCTGGACAAGTCTAAAGACTGAACAGTGCCAGGAGCCCCAAAAAACCCTGGCCCAATGGGGAGCAAAGACATTTACAGCAACTTACCACATCCATCCTGGATTTCAGTGCTTGGATGCTTTCCTTTGATAACACAGGTACTGCTCATTCTCTGTAATTTCCCTTGCTGGTTATTCATATGAAAAATTTCCATTTAAAAGAAGATTTTTTTTGTGTTGTTCCCCAAGCCCATGATCTTCATCTCTGATCCCAGTCCTTGTTGTTCCATTATCCATTAACCTTTCTTGAGGGTATCTGTGGTGACTCTCCAGTCCCACACCATACTGAACATGCCTCTGAAAAAGCATCTTCGGGAACTGTGCTTAGTGTGGCAAAATACTTAGTGAACCAGTTAATTACTGATTGCTCCAAGGCTGATCCCTTTGGAAAATGACTCCATTTGCTAATTCTCCTTTCATAATAATCAATTTCAATCAACCCCTTCCTTAGTTCATACACTGCCTGCAGATGTCCCAACAACAAACTGACTCAGTGAGAATCTGATCTCGTCATTTTTCCTAACAGGAAAACTCACCCCTGAGTTTTTCCTCACTCCAGTCAGGATTCTTTGTAGCCACAAACTGTGCCTTTGCCATTGGCACAGCTCTAAGGACCTGATGGTGCAATTAATGATTATTTTTTCCTAACCCTCTCCAAACAACGTGTGTGCTTCCCCCTGCTAACACCTTTCCTCCCCCAGTAATCCCATTTTCATGCCTCTAGTTCTGATCCTCTGTGAGCTCCACATTGTCCTTGCTCCATGGCATTACACATTTTCTTATTTGTTCACATGTAGATGTTTCTCTAGATGTCATAGCAAGAAGGGAGTCAACAAAATCAGGAAGAAGACATGAAAAACAGGTAGAGTTATGGCAGTTCCACTATTTAGGAGTTCAGTTCAGATGTTCAAAACACTTTCAGAGTTACAGGTAAAGGCCAGGATGGAAAGAGATGCTCCTCTAGGGCTTTCAAATCCACTTAAATGAGGTGTAAACACTTAAGTTCTTCTTCTGAATCATGGTAGTTTGACTTGAGAAGTGCTTGGGAACTTGGGATAGATGGATTGAATTCTTAGGGAACTCCTTTGATAGAAGATCAGAACTGAAGAAATTTTTCCCTGTGAGGGTGGGAAGGCCCTGGCACAGGTGCCCAGAGAAGCTGTGGCTGCCCCTGGATCCCTGGAAGTGTCCCAGGCCAGGCTGGATGAGGCTCGGGGCAGCCTGGGACAGTGGGAAGTGTCCCTGCCCATGGCTGGGGTGGAACTGGGTGATTTTAAGGCCCTTTCCAACCCAATACATTCTGGGAAACTTCAATCTGTAACTTCACTCATCTCAGGATTAGTCATTGAGTCTAACCTCATGATCAAACTCCTTCACAACCAGTGGAAAGGCACAGATTTCCCTTTAGATATTAATTTTGCTATAGCATGATTTTGAAAAAATCTGTCCCTCCCTCAGATTTCAAAGGGAGTTTACATGACTGGCTTAATTTCCAATAGTTAAAATCAGATGGGATGAATCCTTTTTTCCATATCAGTTCTGTGGTTGCTTTCAGGCGTGTAAAAGTGGCCTTAGAGGTCAGATTTTATCCCCCAGCCCTTATTATCTAACTTGACTACATATTTCAGCAAACCCAACAGATTTACCATCAAGCACATAAACACCTAAGTTGTGTTTAACATTTTTGATTCCACACAAACGCTAAAGGTAATGCAGGCTATGTTTAAAAAGGGAAACATTAGAGTTTATATTCCTTAACCACAGAATCACAGTCATCAAATCACTTATATTGAAAAGACCTCTAAGATCATCAACACACAAATCTTACAATTTTCTGCAAAAACATGAGACAAAGATGTTTGTTGGCCATAAAGTGATGTTTGCTGATATGATTTTTACTGCCAATCTACAAAAATGGGAACTTTGTCACTGAATGAAAATGAGTTTCTAATGTGGAACTACATTACTGCCTAAGGCTTAGTTATGTGCAATTACTGATATAATGGGGAAGTTTCAGTGATTCAGGCAATGATTTCACACAGTCCTCGTACAACTGAGGAGAAGTTTGGCCACTGATTTCACAGTCTAGGAGATACTGGATTTTTTTTCTGTTTTTCTGGTGAGACTCTGCTTTAACTGAAACTTTCCCATTACTCATCCCTGTAGCATCAAGATGCCTTGACAGGCTGATAGATAAAGTGGTAAGGAAAACAATTTTTTTGGCAAGGTACGTGCTCAGCAAAACTCAGAAATTTCTTCAGAATAAGAAAGAAAACTTATGAAAGGCTGACAACAGAAACTCTCCCTCAAGTCACTGGAAAACAAAAATAAGGATAACCAAGACACCTCTTAAAAGGAAAAAGAACCCCAATTAACAAAAACCAAAATCAAATAACCATGCACCTTAAACCAAGAAAGATATCTAAGTAATTGTTTTGTACTTCAATTTCTAAGCCCCTTATATCTGCTAATAATTTTAATTATGCCTTTAATATAAATTTTCCTACTGTAAAGGTGTGCAACTAGAAGGAAAAAGTGCCAAGCCCTGACCAAGGTTATACAAGAAGTTTGTGGTAAGTTAGAGAATTAAACAAGGTACTTTGACTTCCAGGCTAAGAACATGGTTAAAAGCATCAGCCAACAACAGAAAAATGTCAAAAAATAAGAAACAACCATAACTCATCACTCTCTCTCTCTCTCTCTTTTTTTTTTTTTTTTTTTTTTTTTTTTAACTAGAACCTGAGATGTGAGAAATACTTTTCGCCAAAAGCTGAATAAAAAGCCCCAAAGCCTCATCTTGCACACCTTCAGAGCAGAGCACCACGAAGTGAACAGCATTTTGGAGAGGCAGCACTCAGATGCAGTCACTCAGAAGTGGTGTGCTGTGTTTTCCCTCGCTCCTCAAACACTCAGGCACGTTTTCTGGTGACAGCTTTATGCCAGTGACAGCTTCTCTGTCAGCAATATGCTGCTTCATGCAGGCAATTTGGCAACCAGAAAGCCCCTTTTACCAGAAGCAGGGTGTGAGATGATGTCATTTCTCTATAAAGATATCATCTCCTAAAAGAGACTCTGGCCAGTGAAAATATCTCCCCCAATAAATATTTTAGAGCTTTTCTTTCTTTTTTTTTTTTAACTGTGCTGTTCAAACCCTGCCTTCTATATACGCACTCCACAGAGGAAGCATTGTAGATCAGCCTTTTGTGCCTTTGCTTTGTGTCTTGCAGAATCACAGAATCATTAGGTTGGAAGATCATCAAGATCAACTCCAAGATCATCAAGTCCAACCCTAACCTCAACTAAACCATGGCACCGAGTGCCACGTTCAGTATTTTCTTAAACACATCCAGAGATGGTGAATCCACCACCTCCCCAGGAAGACCATTCCAATACTTTATTACCCTTCCTGTAAAAAACTTTTTTCTAATATCCAGCCTATATTTCCCTTGGCACAGCTGAAGACTATGTCCTCTCATTCTGGAAAAAGAGACAAGCAAGGCAACATTTTGGATCTGCTCCTTACCTTGACACTGAGATTTGGGGTTAAAGGCAGGGTTTGTGTCAGGGGAGATGTATCTGACCTGCACAGAGGGAGGCAGGGTGGGAGGGTGCAGGGATGATGCTGCTCATGCCTTTGGATGAGATCTGGTGGAGGTGTCCCAGGCACGAAGCTGGGAATTTGTTGTAATGTAAATGTCGGTCTGAATTAGACCTTCAGCAGGGTGGAGCAAACCTAGGAAATGAGCACTGCAAAAAAGCACTTAAACAAATGGAAATCTTTATTCTGTGGGTTGCACTGGGGCTGCTGTGGCAGGCAGAGCTCTGCTCTTGCTCTGAAACACGGGAGGGGGTCAGAGAGAGGCACAGGTGATTAACGGGGGAGGATTCTCACCTTGGGGGTCTCATGGCTCAGGCCAATCATTCTCTCATGGAAAACCAAAAGTAAATATAAACCAAACGTATTTTTCTCCAGGGTGATGAAGAAAGAGGCAGGCAAGCTCTGTTTGTTGTACTGCAGGATTTGAAATAATTCCTTCTTGAGGCCTTTTGCTGTATTTATTGCCAAACCCAGACACTCTAACCCAAAGAGGTTCATGGTCCTTGTGGGCCAATATTTACTAAAAAATATGTCTCTAAAGGAGTCTTTTTTTTCATGCTTGACTATAAAGACTGGAATTCACTGTTGCCTCTAGTCCTCTAGTCTTATACTTGCAATTAATGAGTTGTCATTCAAATTGTGTATTAAATTCTATTTTTAGATTGTCCTTATTCATTTTATTTTTAGAACAAGGATTGCTGTATTATGTTTCAGTTCTATTTAACATAATGATAGTTTTTAATTTTAATTCAATCCAAACTAATTTATCTTTATAATCTGACTGCTATGTATAAACACAAAACTATTTAAACACACAAACTATCCTTGAAGATTCAGAGGCACAGATCTATTACATATAAAAGAAGTCTAAATCCATCTGTGTAGACATAAAGAAATGCAGATTAAAAACCAAACCGTAAATTTATTTCTATTTCTTTTTGAATTTATTCAACTCAATGCTTGAAAACAAAACTGGCTTAGAAGACACCAAATACACTGAGATATGTCTAGCACAAGTCAATGTAAATTGTACTGTCAGTGCTGTCTCCTTGCTTGCACCACCAATTTGGGAACAACTTTTAGCTTTGATCCGAATGTCTGCTCATTTTGAAAATGACAAATGAGTAGGAAAACATTTGCACTGACATGGGGACATTGGTTTCTTGGAACCCACAGCTACAAAAGCACTGGGTGGTCAAAATTATGAAAAATTGTATTGCATTTTCTCTGGGAGAGATGTATCTGAGACTGCCCAATTTCTTTTTATGCACTGCCACATTTATTACTATAGTAACAACATACAGCTCTCTAATTTGCCTGATTGCAGGCTGGGGATCAGAGAGAAAAGCAGATTGGTGAAATTTTCAGTAAGATATGAATCTTTCTACTTAAAAAATTGTCCAAGAAGGAACATTCAGTTCTCTGCTGTTGCTATACAAAAATGAGGCCATTTTTTTTTTGTCCTCAGCAAGACCTGATGGAAGAAAAAACAAATTACTCTTGCTTTCTTTTAGCTTTTATTTCTTTTAGTTTTGTCACTTTGAGTATAAAACTTTCAAAAAACTTCCCCAACATTGATGCTTTCCATCCACTGTGTTGGGTTTTTTTATTATTATTTCATTTTGGATTGTTTTATTTTGTCATTATTGTAATACCAGTAGCTCTAAAATCCAAGATTCAAACTCCACATACAAAGAAAGAGGAATCTTCTTGTTGCTATCACTACAATTATTTGGGGTTAACAGAAGTGAATTTACTGAGTTTTTGCCACATCCTTTGCTCTGTTTTTAATCTTACAGACAACAAACACCATTTGTATATTTATCCTTCTGTGCTTTCAAAAGGATAGAGAGACCAGGCTTGTACTGGTACATTGGAATATCCTGAATTTTTATTTGCCAAGCAGGGCAGAAATGGCAATTTTTCCTGTGCTCCAGATGCCTCCTGTAGTTACAGACACCCAGAGAAACGCCCAGAGCAGGATTTCTCCCTTTTTCTCTTTATATATTTGAAAGCCTCTGGCAGAACTGCAGGAGAAATATCCACAGGTTCTTGACTTAGACATTTATGAACAGCCTGGCTGAAACACAGCCACTTCTACCCTCACTTTAAAGCAAAAAGTGCATTTTTGCCCTGCTGAAGCTCGAACCTCTTTTGCTGAATCCATACTATTCAGATTCCATAAAATCAGAAAGCCGTTTTCAATGTTATTTTTCACTTGAATGCGAAAAGTTGATATCCTGGGAATGCAAAGGAAATGAATTATATTTTGCTTGAGAAGAAAGTATTTTTGATAGAAGAAAAAAAAACCAGCCCACTTGCCTGGAGGTGTTATTATGTCTACCAAAACCAAAAGTGCTCTTAAGTTACCCTTAAAGCAGCATAATATGCACACAGCAGAAAATATGAAGCAGAAATTCTGCAAGATACTCTCCAGTGTAATTTATTCTCAGGACCCAGCTCCCCCAAAGTCATTATACACTTGGTAATAGAATGCTCCAAACCAAACACAGGATATGTTTTCTACAGCCTATTATGGCTGACATCAAAAGAGTCAGGAAAGCAGAGATTTCATACAATTTGAATAAACTAATTTAAATGCACTGCATCTGCCCAATGATCAAAACAACGTGTGGGACTGATAAGGGGTACTTTCTTTTTTAGGTTTTCTTTTCATGCTTTCAAGGGTGATTTATGATACAATTTCCATCCTAACAGCCACAGTTTGTACTTTTTGAAGGAATTCAGAAGAGATTTAAGTGAAAAACAAGGAGAGAAATACTAACATCTACAGGAAAGTGCAGAGGTCATATAACTTCATGCTGAGAAGTGTGTAAACTGAAACTCCAGCAATCAAATTGTCAACAACCTCTGGAAAACTCCTATGGATGTAAAGGCACCATGCCATGGAGAAGAGGATCAGAAGTATAAAGTACGGGATCAATAAAACCATAAAATGGGAATAAAAAAATGGCTTGGGTTGGAAAGGACTTTAAAAATCATCCAGTACCACCCCAGCCATGGGCAGGGACACATTCCACTATCCCAGGCTGCTCCAAGCCCATCCAGCCTGGCCTGGGACACTTCCAGGGATCCAGGGGCAGCCACAGCTTCTCTGGGCACCCTGTACCAGGGCCTCCCTACCCTCACAGGGAAGAATTTTTTCCTAATTGCTAATCCAAGTTAGCCCTCTTCAGTTTGAAGCCATTTCTGTTTGTCCCCAGTCCCTCTCCAGCTCTCCTGGAGCCCCTTTAGGCCCTGGCCGGGGCTCTGAGCTCTCCCTGGAGCCTTCTCCTCTCCAGGTGAGCACCTCCAGCTCTCCCAGCCTGGCTCCACAGCAAAGTTCTCCAGCGCTCAAAGCATCCTCTGGACTCCTCTGGACTCATTCCAACAGCTCCACATCCTTCCCATTCTGTGATGAACTTGTCACCACCCCAGGCTGTGCCAAAAGGTCATAATGCTCTAAATCCTGTACTATAGCCCCACAGGATGATCCCAGTGATATGGAAAAGGCCCAAAATACTCAGCAGATAAGGAGATGAGGTGAAATCCAGCTTCTCTTTGAAAAAGAGGGAAATCAGTCCCAAGCTTGAAACAAGTTCTCTACTTTCAACCAATTTTGTATTGGGATTTTTTGGTTGGTTGGGTGGTTATTTTGGGTGTGTGATTATTTCTTTTTTTTTTTTTTTTCTTTTAGGACCAACCATACCCATTAAAAAAAGTAAAAGAGCAGCAGTTTGCAGGTGCAAAGGCACAGTGGAAATGTGCATCTAAATGGATGTTCTGGGGAGGGTTGTACTCCCCCTAACTCATAACAGGAGAGAAAAGAAGAGCTCAGGATGTGATAGAGGTGTCCTAATTTAATCCCTTAAAAGGTAGAGGTCTAATCTTGAGACAGTCACTGCCTTTGACACCCACAGAAGGAAATAAACACTCCCATGGAAACATAAAAATTCATCAGATGAGCGAGCTCTGGAGGAAAAGCTTCCAGTGACAGAAGAGAGCAGAAGGTGACCATTGGTGTCTTTGTCAGAGAAAACACAGAGGAAGGAGTTTAATGTCTTCTCCATACCTTCCCCCCCCCCGCCCCCAAGTTCAGATTT
>VZUI01023404.1:0-48566 GCA_013401135.1 Cettia cetti
CTGGAGGGAGGAACAAGAAGGATGGGACCTCACAACCTGGAGCTGGAATTGGACAATTAAACCCCAATATGCAAATGAAAAAAAACATAAAAATGTGAGACCTCGTGACCCATCAGCCATTTTGTGACCATTTTGAGTCCACCTGATCAGGCCCTGTCCTGCCCAAGGTGTACCCTAAAGGCATTTCAATAAATCCCTGCTTTATTCTCTAGCTCTGGCCAGTCTCTGTTTTGGGTCAGCCTTCCCAAGGCATCAAAACTACTGCCACAGAGTTTGTTAGTGTCCTTATACCAATCATTGTTTTGTTTTACATGTTTTGCTGCAGTGTGGATTTTCTTAACCGGTGGCAAAATGCCAACACAAACCTACATTTCTACACCTTATAATTTCTTACTACCTTTATAATTAGTTCTATAGCTAAAACTTAAAACTTTCCACTGCCTAGCTTGACATGTTTCTGCCTAAACTACAAATCCACATTCTTGCTTCTGGTCTCTAAATCTGGAAGCCTCTTCCAAGGTCTTCAATCAAACCCTGTATTCATTTCTATGTCTGGGCCTATAGGCAGAAGGTTTTGGGAATTTTCTGTGCCTTGATTTCCCACAGTGGATGGAAGGCTGGACATGAGTCAGCAATGCAACCTGACAATCCAGAAAGCCAAAATTGTGTCCTGGGCTGATCCCCCAGTGTGGTGAGAAGGAAAGGGGGGATTCTGATCCTCTCAGGTGAGACCCCACCTCAGAGCTGCTCCAGCCCTGGGGCCCAGCAGGGGACAGATGCTGAACTTCAGATTTTGTCATGTGTGTTTTCTGCATCACCAAAGCTAAATCAAATCCATTGCAGAGAACACTTTTTGAACTCGTTAGCATGGATAGGTTATCTGCAAGATGGGATGATAAAATTATTTTCTTCCTAAAGTTCTTTTATGGCACAACCTGCCTGTGTTCAGTAGCTAAGTGCTCCTTTGAGTTGATGCACAGCCCTTTTTTCTCTGCAGCATGCAACAGCTATTCATCTATGTACTAATTCCATCCAAATTACTTCAAGTTGCTGACTTCTACCAACATTTGAACTATTATATCTTTGTTTTTCAATTAGCTGTTGTTGTATTAAATACCTTACCTCATCCTGGCATCTATCTTTCCTTTTTTAGGGTGTTTTTGAATCTATATTTTTATCCAAGGTCTCAGTTTCCTTTGTGGATACTTGCAGACCCTGGTTTCTCATTCCTTATGAGGCATTTCCTTGCTTCCAATGTTAGTCTAAGAACCATTTTTTTTTTATCTTTTCCAGCTTTTCGTAGTCTTTATGTAATGTACTAAAAAAGAAAAGCAAATGAGGCTTTGCTCTTGCTCTGTATGTGAGCTACCTTTTCATTGATATATCTCACTTCTAGAGAAATAATGGATGCCAAAACATTTCTTGCTTTCTTGCTGCTACCAGACATTGTGCACATAGCTGATGTATCATCCTTAGTCAATCCCAGGTCTTGTTACTGCTCAGTTTTGTAGGTTAATATTTTTATTTGAGCTGTAAAATTTGCATCATGTGGTGCTGGTCTCCATCTCCATTTTTGCTTTCTGGGAGAGTAACCACACCCCATTGAAACACTCTGGAATTTAGGATCATGGCATAGGGATGCTTTTTAGGACAAATGTTTCCTTACAGCTGCTTCTGCACTTCTGTCATCTTCCCATTTTTTTCCCCCTCTTTTCTTTCATTCAGGGAAATACAATGAGTCACTCCAGATGATGCCTGGGAATTCAAATGGCTAGAGATGTTTGGGAATCTATTCCATATCCAGTGATACAAAATACAGAATTTTATAGCTCAAAGAAGGCCTCATTAGACCAAGTACTGCCAGAGGCCAGAAGTCCATGATACCTCTACCAGCCCAAAAAGTAGTGGGAAGAATTGGCTGGGAAAAGCAGCCCCTCTGGAGTGTGTAGAGCACTCTGTGTCCTGGGTGGTTTAATGTTAAATTTCTACACCCAGGATCTGTCACAATATCTGTGTTCCCCTCCTCACAACATATTTCTCACCTAGAAATAAACCATGCATTTAGGTAGCAGTCAATACAAGGTGAACTCTGAACTCCCTGGATCCTGTGTTTAACACCTGTGAGCAGCCACCATGGCAGAATTGTTATCTTTGTTCCTAAGACATTTCCAAACTTCCAGGTCCCAAACCCATGTGCTTGTTCCTCTGACTAAAGGGGTAGGCAGGAAGCAGCTGAAGCACAAAAAAGGGGAAACAAGTGAATCTTGCTGTTTGAATCGCAGCTGACTGATTTGTCCCTCCCCAAAGCACCTCCACCTCCAGCAGAAATCTTCATTTCCACTTGAGTTCCGACCGAACAAAACAAACCATTTAGGAACAGCGTGAGAATTGGTGAGCTGTCATGTCACAATGAGTGTTTTGTTTGCAAAACATCCATTTAGATCCTCATTACCCCAAATGAGCTCCACCTGCATTCCATTATGGCAGCTTTATTCTTTTGTTTTTTAAAATGTAGGCAAATTTCACCTAGAATCAAGTCTGTGAAACTGTAGGCAATGGTGTTGGATGGGCCAGTTTAAATTAAAGTGCAGCTCGGTGGATGAAGCATGTAACAGGAGTAAAAGGGCTGTACATGAAATACTGCATCATTATAAGTAATAAGATCAGAGGAATTTTGCTGTCAAGTGTCTTCTGACCTTGCTCAGCTCTTATGCTGCAGAGATTATTATAAGCTCAATGTATTATTCAATGTTTTGCCAGGAAACATAAATACTTTGTTTCTTTTGTTTTGTGACAAACTGATTAATTTCCTTTGATTCCTTAAAAAAAATCTGAGGAGTGTGAAAGAGGTCACTGAAGAGAAAGACAGGAACCCCAAAGGGTGACCACGATTCCCTCTTTGAGCAGGTCATATTTATCCTAGAAGTTTTGAAATATAAAAAGTTGATATTTTCAATTTTAACAAACAATTATTTAGCAAGAATTGTAAACTTTCGCTTTTCCACCTTATTTTCTGAACAGTTGTAGAGATGCTTAAGACCCTGAAGAATTTTCACTTGTGCCTTGTTCTCCCATTAGATGTTTTCCTGCCAGATTTTCTTCCAATCAGCTGTTCAGGCCCTCACCACTGTTTTAATGTTCTACCTGGAGAGCATTCTTATCTTTCAATTTTCCACTTGTTTCTTACCCTTGGGATATTTATCCTTTCACTTGGCCTGCTGCAGTGTTTTAGTCCTGAAACATGACTCTGCTGCAAGGTTCAGAGCAGTTCCTGCACCCTGCTAGGCTGAGGTGTTACTACTTCTGGAGGGTTTTTCAGTTCATTTTCATGTTTTCTTCCAAATTTTAAAGAAATTTTTTGATATAATTTCATGCAGCCCTCGTTACTCTCCAGCTGCCAACTAATTAATTATTCTCTGATCATAAAGTCATACAGAAACATCTCCCAGATCATTCTCCCTGTAGTTTAGTCAGAGACAGTACATTGCCAGTAAGGTATTTTTTGTCTTGAATAAATAAATATTATACAGGAGCCAGCATCACCATCATGACAAAGGATTACTGTGCAGCTCAACTTGAATGCAACCAAATCTTGGCTTGTGTAAGCCAAGGAAAGAGGCTGCTCTCAGAGAGACCCTGCACAGGCTCTGCCTAGTCATCCTAAGAACTACTTTTTATTATTAATAAGAATATTTGAATTGTTTTCCTTAAATGTGCACTCATACCCAATTTTTAGACTCTTCCAGAGCAGAAGAAATTAAACTTTTGTTCATCCAAATGCAGCTTTCCCTATACTTTACTAATAAGATTTTTGCCCTCATCTGTCTGTATCACATATGCAAAAACTCATTAATACAGGTTAGCTTTAAACCTGCCAGTCAATGCAAATTATATTAAATGATAGGTAGTGGTTCCTACATTTGAATTATTGCCACCACCAAATGAAAAAATACGCTACTTCAAAGCAGAGAGAGGATCCATGGCATAGAATAATAGAAAAAGAGCCAAAGGGTTTATTAAATTTGACACCTAATCTTTCCATCAACTCATAAAAATGCGACTGTTCTGCAGTAGTGACCTAGAGCATTACAGCAGCACTACTGCAAGATGTAGTGTCCTCAGCCACTGCTGTAAAAATGCTGTTTTAATAAAAATGGTGAGCAGGTAGTTCTTATTTATTTTGCCATACAACTACAGAGCTGTCGTGGACCATCCTGAAAGGCTGCTGCACTTCAGAATGTCATAAATCTGGGAAGATGGCTACACGTGCAGCTAGAAGGCACTTCACCTAAAAGCAGGAGGCTAATCCTGTGGTGTTAAGCATTGTGTTGCTTTTTTAGCATCATAGCAGTAGAAGGTACAATCCCACAATATGCCAAACTCATGGAACCCTGTCAAAACACTGTGCCACACGTAAAGACCCAGCAGTGACTTCTGGGTTTGGTCACATTAATCTTTGAACTGTGTAATAGCTCGAGTTTTGTGCTTGCTACAGAAAACCCTCGTTAGTAATACAGTGAAAATATAAAAAAAGAACATTCTAGTGACTCATGTTTTCTTTAGCACCAGGCCTACCCTCCCAATGTTCCTCTGTATCCCAAGGCTGGCAGCTTTGGTCTTCTTCAAGGTTTTGGGAAGGGGGGATTAGCCCTGTACAATTACCACCTTACACATTTCCTGGGAATATTCTAATGACTGCAGAGAAGGATTAGTTCTCAGTCCTGGAGTCTGCCTGAGACTTTCACTAACAATAGTTTTTGGGGTGGTTTTTTTCACTAGTAATTGTAAACATCATATACCTTGGGTGACCAGCTTGTAAGGTTTGTCTAGTTTCAGTGTATAACTATGCTACAAGAAGTTGAATTCTCCTCTCTGTTGTGCTCAGCACAACGTTCATGTGCTAATCTAAACATTTTGGTGAATTTAAATTAGTCTGGTTTTCGAGATTTTAATTTCAGTGCCTAAAGTGGGCCAGGTGCTTAGTTGCTTTAATCCATCTACTTCTGACAAAATCAATTATTCTGATACAATACCAATGCGGGGTTTTATCCGCTACAATTTTATCAACCTGTGGTCAGCAAAAAAACCCTCAACTATTTTTGCTGAGGATGGAGATAAGACATTTATTTCAAAGGCTTTCTATTTTTAACTGTGGCTCTCTTGTTTTCTTCCCTCTTCATGGATGAATTTTACGAGCTGCTGGATCTGTCAGCTGAAATGACAAATTTCTGTAACAATCTCTTAATTTTTTGAGATAGCTGAATGTATAAAATAGTGCATGCAAGTGCACAGATTACAGATACAGTGAGTTTGATTGCTGTGCTTATCCAATTCCCTTTTCTTTTTCTACAATTTTTTTGGTGTGTATGTGCTATATATTAATTTTCAAACCCTTTAACAATTACTACATAACCTTAAAGTTAACATCTAACTGTTTGCCTGTGTTCCTTACCAAACCCTTCATTAGAACTTGGACTTCATGACAATTTGGACCCTTCATAATTTTTTTAATAAGTCGGGAGCTTAAAATAAATAAACAGCTGTTTTTCCTATGGAACAATTGATGGCAGAGATGTGAGTTTATGTGACTTTGTACTGATTTAAAAGTCCCCCTGGTAGTAGCTGTGTTCTTTTTCTCCACTATAAGGTCATGACACAAATATATTGGAGCTTTTTACCATGAAGAGACTCTATTAATGCTAAAGCAACCACCATGAAAGGAGAGTTGGGGGTCGTACATGGTGGCGTGTGCCAAAAATACAACTGTAGTGCCAAGGAGAATCTGTATCTCTTAAGGTTCTAAACATTCCTTTGAATAACTATAAGATAATTGAATTTATTGTGTTCTTATTCTGTTGAAATGGATGCTAACAGGCATATACTGGTTTGGAAAAACAGCATAAATATGTCAGATCAGAAGGGAAATCTGAGTAGTTACACCTTTGCTGAAGTTGAGACAAGACACCCATTGCAATGAAACTATTATTGTTTGTGGCTCATTTATTTCTCTTATTTTATAAGTATTTCCTGTACAACTGGCTCTCCACAACAAACCTCAGCTTCTACTCTGCTGCTCCATTTCCTCCTAAAGCATCTAATCTGGATGGATCTTATGGCAGAAATGCTTGGACAAGAACCATGGAGAAAATTATCCTAAGCTTATTCAAGATAGGCGGATGGTTCTTACAGTGTGACACAGGGAAAACTACAGGATTACTTATAGGTATGATTTGTCAAGTTATGCCTATAAAGAGAAGAGGGGAAAAAGCCTTTAAAATTGAAATTTATCCAACCAAGCAGTTTGAAAATTATATTTATGTTACAAACTATGCCTTTTTGAAGTCCAATGCAAAGTAAGACTCCATCAGGTGTTTTAAACCCTGGGCTGGGAAGTCCTCCAACAGAACCAAAAAATTGAAGGAAATGGGGACAGCAGGCCTATATTTGTCTCCCTAAGGTTAAAAGCCTTTCTGGATGGAGACGAGAAGTGAAGAGCTTAAAATATTTCTGTAGCTTCCAGAAAATATCTCTGCATTTAGAAAGATGACATGCTGCTTAAAAAGAAAGAAAATACTTTGGAAAACACATTTCTTAAAAAAAAAAAAAAAAACAGGGAGTGAAATTAAAATGATGAGCATCACAATAACTCCTGCCCTTGTGGTCTGTTCCTTGCTTGTTTTCTGGAATCTCAGGCTCCTGACAGCCAATGCTCCCTGCCTGCTCTTCCTCACCTGCTCCCCTTGCAGAGGGAATTTTGCTAAATCCTACCAGAAGGAACATGGATATAATTGACCCAGGTCTGACTCAGGTGAGTGCAAACCCTGTCAGCCTTATTTCCTACAATCCAGGAAGCCACCACAAACACTGCTGGGGATCTCCTCACACGTGTTTTCCTGGCATAGTCCATTAGCTTGCATTCCTGCTGGACATCATGCTTTTATTTTATGTCATTGTCATGACCTGTGACATTGGCCTCTGATGGTATCAGGTATTCTGAATTAGAAAAGCTCAATATAATAGCATGCTGTGAGTCCAAGGAAACTCGGAGTAAAAGTTGTGGGTCATGCAGTCATGAAAAGTCAAATATTTGGCCTTGCAAATGAGACATTTGGTGCATCCAAAAAGACAGATACAGAAGATGTTAACAATCGCCAGTCATACCATTATCTGGCATATCATTTAAATGGAGATTCTAAAAGACCAAAATATGTTCCAGAGAGGCTGTTTTCCAACTCATGTTTGAGCTAATCAGTGTAAAATAAAACTCCCAAACCAACAAAAAACTCCAAACCCAACAAATAAATGTTAAGAGCAAACTTTTTGACTATTTGTCTCACAAATTTTTGTCCCTCAAGGTTTTCATGTAGCTTGCATATCATATAAACTCAGCCCAACACTTGAAAGAACCAAGCAGATAAACATGGAGAAACCCTTTCTGTCATTATAAGGTTCTTACACACACAGTGCCTTGAGAAAACATCTTGTGAAGAACACCATAAACATAAACAAGAGAGCTGCTGTAACAAATCTGCCAGGGCCAGGGCTTGGACTGGATGATCCTGGTGGGTCCCTGCCCACTCAGGATATTCTGTGAGTGGAAGTGGCAGGGTGAACATCTGGCAGTTGGCCAAAGTCAACTCACCACGTCTAAATGATCATTTCTGTGACAGGAGGCACACGGAGCAATTTCTGTGTGGTTTGTGTACAATCACTACCAGCTGCACTGCTGAAGGGGTGGGTCATTGTGAATGTAGGTAGAGACCTTACCTTTATGGTGATGGGTTGCCAAAGGATATTTTAGAGATATTTTTCTCAAGATACTTACAGATTAATATTTGTTGAGGAGAGGGAGAGCTTGTCTCCAGGAAGTTTTCTGTGACCAAATAAGACTGTGTTTAATGCTGGCCAGAGCCATCAGTCATTATAGTGAAGAGAAACCTTTAAAGTGGACCATATTTGAGTAGGATGAGAAGAATTTTGGATGTAGAAGTAGATTTTCATGGAGAAGCTAGCAGAATCAATCTGCATGTCCTTTAGTTAACTTGAATGAAAAATCCTGTGGAAAACTTGTTAGGATAATGATTTTCATTTTCCAGCACTGCAAGATGTTGCAGGTGATGATACAGTAATCACTGTGCAATAAGCACATTCAGAAACAACATAACTTAAAATTACTTCATTGTTCCAATTGCTGATTTGCAAATGGAAAATACTCCCAGTACTATTATAAACAGTAGACTCACTGGCAGGCTGTGCAGAAGAGTTCTTCTTTGCCACTCACCAACTTTACAGCCCTACAGGAAGAGGAATTGACTAATCCACTGTAAAGTGCACAACAATTACCTGTGACAAGCGTAAAACATTACTTTATTTATCAGTGTTGTGGTTTAGCCTCAGCCAGCAAATAAGAATCACTCAGCTGCTCACTCACTCCCCAACCCCTCCAGTGGCACAGGGAGAAGAGCTGGAGAAAGGTAAAACCCATGGGTTGAGGTAAGAACAGTTTAATAACAGAAATAAACTAAATAATGATACAAAGAAAACCCTTGACTTAGGGTAAGGGTTGCTGAGCAACAACCAAACCCTCAGTGTGGGATTCACGTTGTTCTCATTCTAAAAACAAAACACAGCACTCTACCAGCTGCTAAGAAGAAAATTAACTCTATCCCAGCTGAAACCAGGACAATTAAACACTTTTTTATTAACTGTTGCCTGTGGTACCTTGCAGAAGAACAAGACTGTCCACATGTAAACATGAACTAAATGAAATGCAAAAAGAAGTCTTGAAGACATTATTTTTGTATTTCTGTAGAAATAGTTTACATTAAAAAACCCTGTAATATCTGCTGGCAGTCAGCCTGTATTGCTAAGTTTATTTCTTCATAGGTTTCTAAAAGTGAAGGGGACTTTTTATTTTAAGAATTCTGCAGTTTGGAAGAAGCAGAAGATTTGAGTCTTGGCTGCGTTTTTATTTTTTTTTTTTTCTGATTTTCAGTTTAATAGCAGGTTTATCTTAAGTACAGTTAAAATTAAATCCTTGAATGCATTTACAACTGAAATTTATTTCAAGCTGGCAGTGAAATACCTGGTAAAATCTGTCAGAAATTGGCCAACAGAACATGAACAGGAAAGGAAGGATTTTTTTTTTCTAACCTAGAGTTAGATTTTGGGTTATCAGGCTTAATTCAGCATTCTGCAAGGCTCAGTTCAGAGGATCTGATTCAGCAACAAGTGTCTGTCTACCCAGTGTGGTTCTATCAAAGAAATATTCAGAAACCCAAATATTCATTGGTAACTGAGACTATTAGCTAATGTTCTGACTAAAAACGTGTGTATTTCAAATTACTTCTAACTTGCAATCAAATCAGGAACAATTTTAGAATCTTATTTTGCTGACATTGGGAAAAATACGTATTTCCAGATCATCTTCGATTTTCATGTGTTTTAAAGTTGTGTTTTTGGTTTTTTGCGTTTTTTTTTTTGTTTGTTTGTTTGTTTGTTTTTAATAGAAGATATAAAATATTGTCTTAGTTACAGACAGGAGACTGTGTGGATAGAAGTGATCACTGTGTGATGGCATTCCATGGACCAGCAGGATCCCCTCTCCTGTTGTGCCCTTGTGATGCTCCAAGGCAGCACTGGAGCTCTGCAGGGGCTGTGCCAGCAAACTTTTAATGAGCCAGAACTCCTTAACCCAAAAAATTCCTGCCTCAGTAGGGTCAGAGCGTAACAGGCAATCACAAGATGCAACAGCAGGCAGTGTGGTGGAGGATCAAGGCAGTGTTAGGATCCTCCAGTGACCCCTATGAACTGTGAGCCCATGTGGGTGATGAACCTGCAGCCATCCAGAGCGAGCTGGGTGCTGCAGGGCAGCATCCACACTGCACAGACAGGCTGGGGGCTCCACAGCCCCTTGCTGAGGTGATAAAGGCTTTTTAGCTTCCCAAGTAAACCTCCACCTGCATAACCTCAGCACTGGGCTCCACTGAAATCGTTAAATATTGATAAATGCTGTTACCCATCTCCTGCAGCTGCTGCCAGGCTCACTGGCCCCACTCAGGCCTCTCAGCAAAACTGCAGCAAATGGGCACAGCTGAGCCTCCCTGCTCCTCTGAAAGGCTGATTTTTGTGTGTGTTCAGCCACAGGCAGAGTGGCAGGAGATGTACAAACTGGGCTGTTATCAAGGAAAAAAAAATGGCCAAAGGAAAAGACAAATATGAAAAACCAGAACTCAACAAGTGGAGAAACGTGGTGGTGATTGACAGCTGCTCAGAGAATGAAACTCTGCAGCAAACCTCAGCTTAAGAATATTAATGCTTTTTGTATGAGAATGTACTCCCACCTTCTTAAAGGTTTGTTGTTATTTTCTGTTTTACTACATGTATTAGGAATATGGAAAACTATTTATTTAACAGACATTGAGATTAGTGAAAGAGGAAAGCTGCAAAGAGATGCAGTAACTTTCAGGCAAGAAAATTCTGTACCAAAATTTCCACAAATGCTAAGGCAGAACAACTTCTCCATCTCCAAACCTGGTCCTAGAGCCTGTGGAGAGTTAACTGAGTCAACAGCTCAGCCAGCTGCTTCTTCACTCCTCCTCCCCACCCCAAAGCAGGATGGGAGAGGAGAACAGGAAAGGCAAAACTGAGGAAAACTCATGGATTGAGGCAAAAAGTTTAATAACTGTAAAGAACCACCCCAAAACAATAACAACAAAACCAAATCAAAACCCCCAGCTGGTGCCAAGGCAGTCCCTGAACACCTCCCACTGTCAGACTGAAGCCATGGCAGGCTATGAACAGTGGCTACTTTGGAAAACTGGTGATGTCTACTTTTGTTAGTGAATTGTGTTGAAGCTATGGTAGTAGAGGGGGGTTTTATGCTTCACTGATCTTTTTTCCTCCTATTGTGGAAGGAAGATTCATTTCTGAGAATTGGTTTTTGTTGTTGTTGTGAAACAAGATGAATATCCTTCCCCTTGGTTTTCTTATCTTAATTGTACAGAAAATATGGGGTTTTTTTATTAATTCAGAAACCAGAGAAACTGCAAATGTTTTCTTCATTTACTTGTAACAACAGTTTTTTCTTTTTTTTTTTTCTTTTTTTTTACTGTTTGTTCAAGTCTTCACATTAAAAACACAGTAGTGCTGACTATTGAATTTGGAAAAAGAATCACACTGTGGTTATCTCTTCAGAGTAGAAAATGATTGGAGCACTAACTCTGAGGTCCAGTTATAGGTACAGACTGGATTAACCACACCAACTATACTTGGATTAATAAACATACCATCTTCTAGCTCCAAACTCAATTCAGACTCTAACAGTGCTCACTTCTCTTAGAAGAGCAATTGCCAACACATATGCTCACAATATGATATATACACAATGCCAATTATATAGTGACAATTAATTGCCCAATAACTTCCAGGCTGAGACCACCTTCCACTTCCTCTAGACAGTCCAGATAGTGTTCACTGAGAATGTTTCCTCAGGGTGGTTCTGTTGTTATCCTGTAGGGTTTTTATTTAGTCTGTCATTTAAAGTGCACAACTAATGGGGATATTGAGATGATCCCATGTTAATACATTTTAGCAGTGTTAATTTTCATGTCTTTATCAGAAAAACCAAGCAAGAGAATGGATGTCTGGTTCCCTAACATCCAAATAGGAACTAGACCTTGTTCTGCTGTGTCAGAGTTATGCCAAAAAGTAAATGTTATTTCTAGGGTTGAGCAAAATCAACACAGCTAACTCGAAATTGAATGTATGTCTGTTTTGAACCAGGTTCTGAGATTTCATTTACTTTCTTTCCAATCTCGTTTGAAGAAATGCAGCTGAAATGTGGCTCTCTGGTAAAGGCATTTTGCAGCACTTCAAAAGCATAAACTCCTGCTGGCATGTGACTCAGCAAAACACAGGCTGAAGACACCAAGCCACCCTCATCTGCTCAAGTTTCAAATGTGTGCTTACAAGCCAGAGGGCTTCACAAAATCCACGTGGGCTTGGTGCTCTGCTGCCCTGACAAATGGAGAATGTAATCAAAGGAATGATGGAAGAGGCGTTTTTTTACTGTCTTCTTTCCTTTGTGAGTGGGAGGAGAGGGTGATACCTTCCTGCTCTCACCCCCCAGCAGCTGGGAGGCAGCAGAGGTGTCACAAGGCTGGTGGCTGCTGCTGACAAGACACATACATGTTGTGTGCCATAAAGACTCAACCCAGGCTGCTGCAGGACAGGAACTGTGAAAAGCCAAAAAAGGATACACAATTTTATTCATATATCACTTATTTTTCATACTGTTATGTTTGAGTTGGAAATTAAGTAAATGGAGTTCATCCATACAAATTCTTCATGCTTTCTCTGTCTCATTAACTCCATGGCCTGGGCAAATGAGAAATGCTTGTAGAACTGCTGCATTTTAAGTGCAGGCTAGAGACTGGAAATACATGAAACAGAATGTGCAAGAAGCTGGATTGTTCTTGTTCATTGTCATTAGTGGCCATGTAGTTTGGTTCTGATGAGTTAATGACACATAATAACAAAGGTTATTTTCAAAACTTACTACAGATCTTTTGCTCAGCTCATTTCCGTGGGATATAACCAGATTTATTGAGATAATGCAGCAGATGTTATTCAGGGAATGGAACCAATATCTATAAAATGGAACCAATATCTATAAAATAATCTATTTTCTAAATGCAAATAGCATTCTCTACAAGTTTATCTTCACAGCAGAGCCACTTTGTAGAACTCTATTTTTCTATTGTGCAATTCCTTGACACTGCAAAGCATCAGCTGAACTTCACCTGACTCCATCACCCTTCCAAACACACTTTTTTTTCAGTGTGGGTCTTGTTCTTTCACATGTGTCACAGAGAATTCTTCGAGTGGTCTTCTATTAATTTCAGGGGTTTTTTTCCTGAAATTAATGACGTCCTACACCATTAATTCAAATGCATTTCAGATCCAAACTCTATAGGAAGAGAATTTTTGTATTAATATCTTTCCTAGTCTGGAAGGGACTCCTTTCTGACTACACAGAAATAACACAGCACCAACTGGGAGGATTTTTTTTTTTCCTGTGTGCCAACACTAAGGTCAGGTGAGGCTAAAACCCAACAGAAGATGCATGACTCCTTTATTTAAACACAAGCACACTACAATTACACCTCAATTCCTCTACAAAGCTGCAGAGGTCAGTGATTCTCACACTGCTTGTAAGTCAGTGCTTGTGGCAGGAAGGCCCTCCAGTCTATATCTATCACATCAATTGCTGGAAATATAGATTATACTCCTTTCATAGCACAGGTCTTCTCATACTGGGATACCACAGTATCTGAATAATTTTTTTCTCAAGAAAATCAGGTATTTGATGCACAGGAATCTCCACCACAACACTTCGACATGATTTAAAAAGCATCTCCTCCTTCACCTTCCTCACTACAAATATTTCTTGAAATTAACAGAGGCTGTTGTGATTTCCTGAAGTCCAGGTAGCAGGAAGAAATAACTGAATGCATCAGAGGATATTTTAAATATGGCAAACCCATATTTTTTGCCTGCATGGCTATTGGTCATTGAAACATGGCCAAGATCTGCCAGAACTGGAAAAAATAGCAGTGGGGTCAGTGATGTATTGCAGAACGCTGCTGCTGTCATTGTCCCATGGATTTGAAGACAATTCATTTTCTGTCGACCTTTCCAGTTTTGAATGTCAAAGCTGGGTAGGCTTTAAAGTCATCTGATTTTACCTCTCCCCCTGTGTGATGGCAGCCATCACTTGCCTTTTGTGCCTTTAGAATGAACAACTATAAACAAAGCTTGTCTCAGGACAGCCACGAAATCCCTCCAGTCTTTCTCAGGCACATTTACTCCTGCAGGCTGCTGTGTGCATTTGCAGTGCTAGCAGAGAACCTACCTGGCACAGGTGACAGCAGCTGTGAAGATTCAACAGAATAGCCTTAAATCCTTCAAGAGTAGGGGTCAGTAAGCTGGCAGGCTCTGGAGAAGCTCATGCCTCCACATCTCAGGGGCTATTGTATCCCTCCTAGACAAGTCTGGCCCTGTCCACTGAGTTCAGCTTGCAGGTCTTGCAATTAATACCTTCTGAAAGCAGTAGTGGAATAGCACCTCTTCAAAAAGGTTATTCTGCCTAGGAAAACTGGTGCTTCAATGACAGAAAGAACCTGAAAAAAATCTCCCGGCCTTTAAGTTTGGTGCTGAATGACAGGGCAAGTGAATAAGCAAACATGTTTTGTTTCTTTGATTTTTGGGGGAAAAAAAAATCTACAGTACTGGTTCATTTTCTGTGGGTGAAATGTTGGAAGATCCTAAAAATAATCTCCTCTGCAAGTGAGGAAAACCTCAGTGGGCATAATTTTATTCAAATGAATTTTATCTCTGTTAATGCAAGGTGCTGCTCTGCCCACTCCCCATTCCAGCTGGACAGTGGAGAGAAAAAAACGGTGGAAAACAACTCACAGGTAGAGATAAGGAAGTTCACTAAAACAAAAGTGAAATGCTGTGTGCTCTCAATCAAAGAGAAACCTGAAGATTTTACTCTACTTCACATCAGCTAGCAAGGTCCTGCCTCTTCCTGGGAAGCAGGACTCCAGCACGTGGAGCTGTGGCTCTGTGTGGGAACTGGAAAGAGCAGAGGACTTTCACAGCATTGCAGTAAGCTTCCAGAGATAGAGGTTTGAAACAAGAGCTGAATTTTAGGCCTTAAAATATTTAGAGCAAAAAAAGTTTCTCAGCTACAAAAAATAAAAACCAAACAAGTATTGTATGCTGGGAGGTGTACGTGTAGTGTTTATTGCTTAGTTAAGTAGATGCTTGTAAGCTTTTAGTATGAGCCTAGTGGCTAAAAAAATTATAAAAGGCTTTGTAACAAAGAAAACCTTAGCTTTTGTTGTTATGGTGTGAGTTTTACCATCTTTTATGTCTCTACCTTCACTGAGACTGATAATGAAATAAAAAACTTGTGGAACGCCTCTTGATCACCCTGTCCCATTACTGGAGATTAGATCCAACAGCTCTGGAAGGTAAATGTTGTAAGTAACACATCCTCCTCCCCAGTCCTCCACCCCCACCTGGCTTCTATCTCTGAGCTGATGCCATATGGGGTGGAATATCCCTCTGGTCAGTTTGGGGCAGCTGGGGCAGCCGTGCCCTTGATGGCAGGGAATGGCGAGAGACAGAGCTGAGGCTGTGCCAGCCCTGGCCAGCAGCAGCCAGATCTGGGGTGTACCTGCACCTCTGCAGCTCCCAGTGCAAAGCACAGCACTGAGGGCTGCTCTGGGAGCACGAACCCACCACAGCCAGACCCACGGCAACAGTGGAGCAGGAGCACCTCCTCTAAGACCAGGTGTCTCTGACACGATTCTAAAGCAAAATTCGAAATATGGCACATTTGTTTCTATAATGAGCAAATGCAGGGCGTGTTTAGATACCAGGTCAATTTATGGGTGCAAACAGTAGCTAGAAATGAAACTCATGAATATGTGAAGCATTGTTTCCCAAGCAAAATATGAACGCTGGACACAGGCAATTAAGCACTCCTTGTGTTTTCTGGATAAGTATGCAAATTTGGCATTCAAATGAGACTTCTAAAAAAATTTCACCCAAGTTAAAACACTAAGAACATAAGCAGCCCAAAGCTTAAGTCTTTTTGCTCTAACTTTAATTACTTGCCATAATTTCAGTTAAGGGCAAGGCACTTTAGTAGGTTATCATTCTGCTCCTCCCAACTCTTTCAAAAGTCAAGTACGGTTTCCCCTGACACATCACATAGTGGATGGAATTTTTAGATGGAGAATTTACAGCAGAGAAGCATGCAGGGAATTCATTACAGCTGGGAGAAGGAAGTCACTGCAAGAAGGTGACAATATTGTTTGCATAATGGGTTTGCCTGTTGCAAACTGAGAGGAAGTACTGAACTGCCTTAATAAATTGCATACATTTTTCAGTAGTTAAAGGGAAGCACGTAGCAGGTTCTGGAAGAAAGAGGACCAAAAGGCTGACCATATGAAGTAGGGGAAAAAAAAATCATGGGATAAGCTGTTAAAATGTGTTTACCAACACAGATATACACTGCTGTTGAATGCAGATTTACGGGACAAAGGGCTCTAATGACCTCTAATTCAGGGCCACGAGGCTTTTGGGAAGGGAGAATTTGATGTGCCACTTCCCCCTCACATGATTCTGCTGCAGACAGGGTCCCAATCTGGATTTAGCATTTTTGGTGGTGATGTAAGTTTCTGCCTCGTTCAAGTACAGTTTGTTCCATTTTTTGCGACTTCAGTGCTCTGCCCTAAAATGAGATTTTTATTTTGAGGCCGTAGATTATTAACACTACTGAGAAAAACGCATTATAACCCTCCACAACCCTTTAACTCTGCTTCAGAATGATTTTTGAGGGCTCAAATCAAACTGTGGTGGCAGTTGGGTCTTGGAGTTGAACACAGGGAAAGATCCGTGCTGTCATTCCAAAGTAACTTTTCTTTTGGTAATGGACATAACCTTTTCTGAGCAGCCTGTTCTACTGGAATGTGGCAAGGGGCTGGAATTAGATCATCTTTAAGGTCCCATCCCAAATGAACTAGTCCATAGTTCTATGATTCTATGAAGTGAATATTATCAGAATATTCTTATTAAATTTAAAGTGGAAAAGCAGCAGAAGGATTGATGCTACCCGAGGAAACCAAATTGCTCTGCTCTGTAGGTGAAGGAAGGTGGCAGGGAGGGAAAGAGAGCAGAGTGAAGTAAAGACCAGACTGTGTCCACTGCACCTCTGGGTGCTGTGAAATAGAAACTCCACCTTATTGTGCAGTGTCTGAGCCAAGGACTAATGAAGGCAATCTCTTTTATTGGGAGGGTGAGGCTGGACAGGCTCAAAATCCTCCTTGGCCGATTTAAGCTACCTTTGGCTGCAAAGCAAGTTCAGCCTAGGACATCCCTTAGAGAGAAGGAGAAACCTGGAGGAAAGAGCAGAAAGGCATTAGCATACCGGCAGATCTCTTTTCATAGGTTCTGTGTGTCTCTGTCTCACACACATGCAAGATGCCTGGATGGACACTGCAGTACCAAACGCTGCCGTGCCGGGGCTGCTGCCCGTGGGCACGCCGGCGCTGCTGAGCCATCCCAGCCACACTCTGCGCCTGTCCTTTGTTTTCGCCGAGATTTTATCAGTCTTAGAAAATGGACAGCACCCTTATTGAAAGTCGAATCCCAATCTGACAGTCTTTGCGGGCTTGACGTGCAGCAGTCTTTGTTAAGAAGCGCACAGTATTTACAAAAACAGGCTGACCTTTTCAACCGGCATTCTGTCAGGAGGAGCTGAAGGGGAGGAGATAAGGGGAGAGAAGGGGCAGAGGAGCCTTTGCTACCTGTTGCTGTAAGAGAAATCATATCCTGAAGTAAAGAGACCTTTTCTTTTTTGTATCTGCATAAAGAATCATAAATATGTCTACATATTTAACAGCGACTGCACTTGAAATGTGCACTGAATCTTTTCCTTTACAAACCGTACCATCCTTCCTTCACTCCTTTTCTTAGGTCCTCGCTAAAAATAAAATAAAATAAAATAAAAAAAAAATCAATAAAGCCCCAAGCAGGGCAAATAATAGCTAAGATAAGCTCGCTCCACAATTCTTTAGCATAAAAATGATTAAACATGCAGGCAGGAACAAACCAATGTGATGCCAGAGGAATCTTGGGCTTCTGTGATTTCCGACTTTTTTCCCAGCTGATTCTGGAAACATAAAACTGCCAGACTGGCAGAGAGACACGAAAGCTTCACACTGGTGCTTACAAAGATAATAGAAAGAAGACAAAAAGCTTCTTAATACAAACCCAGAAATTGCCATCTCGTTTAAAGAGCACATCCAGCAGAGCAGACGAGTGCTGGTGCAGCGCTGGCCATCGCTCCGTGCTGCCTGGCACATACATCTCCTCCTCTGTGTGGTTACTCTGCTCGTCCATCCTGCCAGGCGTGAGGAGCGCACAGCCGTGCCACACACACTGCAGGGATGCCAAAGCTTCGCTCTGCGCGCTGCTCCCCGGCACGGACTGCCTTTGGGTTTACCGAGCTAAGCCCTCAGCCCGACTCTGCCCGGGGAAAAGCGTTTTTATTAGCCACGAACGCGTGTCTGCTTACAGCACGGGTGTAGGAGAGGGACCAGGAGAGGGGGGCACGTACACCAAGCTCCATAAATGCTGCCGCTGCCTCCCTCCACCCCGCACACCTTCGGATTCCGCACACATTCCGGAGCCGCTAAGCGAGGAAAAGGGTGATTTTTTTTCCCCAGAGCCAGGTCATTATTTCCATGCCAAGAGCCGGGAAGCATCGAGAAGAGGGAGAAGTGGAGGGGCGATGCTACCCGGGGCAGGAGAGGGACACTGGTGATGAGCAGGGACATTTCCACCCATCCCCTCTCCCCTCCGCGGTGTCGAGTCCCCGCTCAAGGACCTCCGCAGCCCCTCCGTGCCGGGGAGGATGCGGGGCACCCGCGGGGAGCAGGGCTGCAGAAAATATGAAATAAAAGGATGAGAAACAAAGGGCTGGCCAAGGGTGGGGGCCAGGTATGTTCTTACCCGCTCGGTATCGCCGCCGTGGCTCGCTGGATTGCGGGTGCAGGAGGAGGAGGAGGAGGAGGAGGAAGAGGCGGAGGAGGAGAGGCTGGTGCCGCGCCACCCGCAGCCCGCGGGCTGCCCCCGTGCCGAGCGCTGTCCCTGCTGTGCCCCGGCCCCGGGAGATGCCCCCGGCCCTATCGCCGTCCCCACCTCGGTCTCCGCTCCCGCAGCCCCTCCGCCCCCGCCCCGAGGGGAGCGTCACTGCCCGGCCCCGGCCGCGGCTGCCGGGATGAGCCCCCGGCGCTCTCTGCCCCTCCCGGCTGGCTGCGGCCTCCCACTCCTCGGTGCGGTCCTGTCTGTGCTCCACACGCGTGGGCAAAGCCCTTCTCCTCCTGCCTGCGGCTGAGCTCCTACAATTTGTTATTCTTTCCTCGAGAATCGCTTCCATCACCACCAAAAAAAAAAAAAAAAAAACCAACCAAAAAAACCCCACATCTACCCCAGCGAATCCCATCCCTCTTCGCAACTCCTCTTGCTATTCGGGTTTGCTTCCCTCTCTCCTCCTCCTTCTCCCCTCCCTCTTTCCCCCGTTTTGGGTTCGGAGCCCGTCTCTGCCCTACACACACACACAGACAGGCACTCGCGGTGTAAATGGGTTGTCACACACACGGAACCGCTGCTGGTTCGCAAAGTCCCCTCTCCCTGCTCAGCCTTGCTCTAGCTTGAAGCCGCAGATCATGGACTATATGCTCGGAACCGGGATGCGTTTTATTCACAGCCGCTTCGCCTCCTGCAATTTCACCCGGTGAGTAGGTTTGATTTCGCGTTCAGGTGGCGTGTTTCCAGCAGGAAGGACACTAAAAACAGCAGGGAAAAATAAAAATAAAAGATAAATTTAAATAAGTTTTGCTTCCCCTTGCTCCTCAACGGGCTGGCCCCACTTTCTAAACTCGGAGGAATTTGGAAACACCAGTTCTCTCTGCCCACATTCATTCCCAGTCACCGCGCTGGGCGCTGATTGCAGCGCGCACCGCAGCATCGCTTGCAGAGCCTTCAGCGTTCCACTGCTTATTCATCACATTTTATTCATGCTTCCATCAGGCATGGGACCTGCTCCATTCCCCGGGTTAACCCTTGCGGACGGAGCGGCTGGCGTGGGCGCTGGGAGGGCTCGGTGTTCCCCCTGTGCCGGGGAAAGGAGGGGATTGCTGCTGGCTGAGGGAGCCGCCAGCCTGCCTGAGGAATGTCTGGAACCTGCGGGGGGAGATCAGCTGGAAAAGTTCATTGCTCTTCCCCGTGCCCTGAAGAACTTGGACGGGAATGGGGGTGGGGAAGGATTCTCCAGGAGGGATAGGAAAGGATTTGCAGACCTCATGTGCTCGGGAGGTGGCCGTGGCCGGGGTCGGCGGCCGGGGCTGTCTGTCTGTCTGTCCTGCTGCTGCCAGGGCTCCCCTCCAGCCGCTGCCGCCGCTGGCTCCGCACCCTCTCCTCACTTCTCAGTCCCATCGCACCCGCTTTTATTTATTTATCGCTATTTTCGGGCATACCTGTATTTTTCACTGGCCAGGATTGGGCTCCTGAGGGGCACGGGATAAGAGCGAGGCGTCCTCCTCACAAAACGTGTGCCCACCCATGCATGTACCCGGTGCAGAGGTAGATGGTAGAGGTAGGGCTCTTGAACCAAGCTGGGGCTTCTCCGAGAGAAAAAGAGAGAAGAACCAAGGGAAATAAACACGTTATGTTTATAAAAGAGGACAAGTGCCTTCAGAGTGCTATTTGTGGTTGATACTTCCAGGATTTCAGTGTCTCTAATTAGCGGCAGAGATCCACCCACGGTCAGTAGCAGCAGGTCGGGAGGAAAGATGTTCTCTCCCGTGGGGAGGTATTGACCGGGCTCCGTGTAACTCTGTCATTTGGGCACAGGATGAGCGTGTGTGTGTGTGCCTGTGTGTGCGCCGTCATGTCTCCTAAGCAGCACCTGCAGAGATCACAAGGAAGGTGCTAAAGGCTTGCAAGCAGGTAGAGATGCCAGGGAGAAATAACAAGACCCGAATTTACTGCCTGGTGGCAAGCAGAAGACGGGAAAGACCAATTCAATGCCAGAGTGTGCCCCCCACCGTGTTCTTCCCCCCACCCTCCCCCTCCCCGCACTGCTGCCTCCCCCCTCGGCCGCCAGCTTGCTGGCTGATGTCTGGAAGGGAGTAGTGAAAAAGCCCTTCAAGCGTGGCGTCCAAAATCCAGCTCCCCTCTTCTCCCACCAGCTCGAAGCCCCCGTGTGTAGCTGTCTCCTTCCAGCTCAGCGTCTCCTTCTCCCGGAGACCCCAGCAGGTTTTCCCATTCTGACTTGCCCCGCTGCCCCCACCTCCTCCTGCCCCGGCTCTTTCCACGCGACGGAGGTGATTAACCAAATCCCAGACATTTCTCCTGAGTTACCCGCCTCTGGCGCTGCTGCCATCCTCCCGCACCGGGATGCTCAGGAAAGTTTCCGTGCAGTCATACTCCCTTCCCTCCCTAGGTAGGGACTGCCTTTCAAGTCCTCTTCCTGATTTTGAACCTTTTTTTTTTTTTTTTTTTTTTGCCCCCATAAACCTTTAGGAAAGAAAAAGAACCCCAAAACAAACCAGCAAGTCCTGAGGGATTTATGTTATAGTGGGAGCAGCTCTGCCAGTGAGCATCGCCTTGCCCTGCTGCTTAAATGTTGCCGCTCTGCAGAGGAGATTTATGTGCCCATCAGTAGAATGTTTCCCGGGTTTGAGAGCACTCGGTATTCCCTCTGCAGACGGGGATGGGAGATGGTAAGACCGAGGATGAGGGCAGCAGGGCAAGGCGATGCTCACAGGCACTGTGACGGATGGCAGTGGAACGCTGTCTGGGCAGCACAAGTGACACAGGTTGGAGCGGGTGGCATCTCTGTACCCAGCGGAAGGCGAGGGGATACACATCACACCCTTTGCATGCAACACCAAATAAATCAATGCAAGTAACGTCGGCTTAATGGGCGATTGCAACAAGCGAGAGTCAGGCGTGGTAACTGGAGAAGATTCCCAGTACCCTTGATTTCCAGCATTCCGCACTCCCAGCCCAGGGATGCCTTCCTCTCACACGGGGCTGGATGACTCAGAAAAAAGAGGAATAACGGGCAGCAGCCGGGAGGTTTTTGCTTTGCCGGAGTTGGTTCTTTTGCAATACATTGGCTGTGTGGAAATCCCTCCCGAGCCCCGGGGCCCATTCCTGGGAGAACGCTCCCAAACACCTCTCTTCTCCATACGTAGATGTCCAGGCTCCCTGCTTGCCCGTGTCCGGCTTCACTGCCAAGGATTACCTCCATCTCCCCTGAAGCCGCGTGGATTTGGGAGTCCCTTTTGGCCGGGAGCTCGTTTCCCAATTTCCCACACCGCCGGTGGCAGACGGACATCCAGGGAGGGGGCTCTGCCAGAGGGAACACCCAGAAGGATGCGAGTCAGCCTCCAGCCTGCCTCCTCAGCCCGCTGGGCTTAATCTGCCCCGCTCCCCGGCCTGTCCCCGGGCAGCTCCGGGGGCCGGGGCGGGAGGGGCCGGTGGCCAGGCGGAGGTCGGGGGGGACACGCCGCCCTGCCCAGCAGCAGCACCGCAGCCCGGCGGAGCAGAGCGCCCGTCCCGGCTGCGGGACCCCCGCTGTCCCCCCGCCGCCCCTCGCCAGCCTCTCCCCGTCCTCGGCAGCCGAGGGCGGCTCGTTTTGTGGGGGAAAGGGAAAAGAGCCCCCTCCAGGGAGCGGTGCGCGCCCCGCAGCCGCCGGTCCGTGCGGGCTCCCGCAGAGGGAGCGGAGGCTGCGCCGCAAAGGGTTAAGGCAGGGCTGCAGGGGGCTCCAGGCAGGAGTCCTGTGTGCGCCTCTGAGATGCACCAGCCAATCCTAGAGACAGCAGCGTGAACTAGATGTAGCATGCTGTAAGGAGGGAGGTGAAGAAAATAGGGTGTAAGCTGTCACCCTACATCGCGAGGCGGACCTGCTTTCTGGGCTGCGATTTCTTAGAGACATCATGCATTAAAAAAGGTAAGGGCTTTGTTACCGATAGCCTATATTGTGATTCACTGCCGGATTCAAGTGCATTTTCCGCGTAGCTTTCATTTAGTGATAAATTGTGTAGCGCAGAGAGAGAAGAAAGTGGAACGTGGCATGATTTACCGTTCAGGAGTCGCTTTGAAAGACTACGTCAGCTTGGAGTTGTAACGATTTCATGTAGAGATTAGGCAAGTGAATGCATGTGAAGTAAAGTGAATTCATGACTGGCAGAAAAATGTAATGTATGCGATAAGAGAAGGCTGTTCTGTTGTAGCAGCAAGATCAGTTATGGATCCATATGAAATGAAGGCTAATGTGGGATAGACCTGATTTTGAGAACATGCAGAGAGTAATTCAGAAGCATGAATCTGACAAGTAAGACTGTCAGAAAAAACAAAAATAACTTTTTTTCCTAGAAAAAAACCCCCACGTTTATTAAATACAACACGACAAAAGAATGTTATAAAAAGAAGTGAAGTCAGAACCTTACAGAGTCTGTATGTTCAGAGATGAGTGACTCTGACACATTAAGAGTACAGAGATAAAGCCAGAGTGGCCCTGCTTACATTTACAGGATATCAG
Source organism: Cettia cetti (assembly GCA_013401135.1). NCBI lineage: Eukaryota > Metazoa > Chordata > Aves > Passeriformes > Sylviidae > Cettia > Cettia cetti. The sequence goes on from VZUI01023404.1 coordinate 23,192, forward strand.
AAATAACTTCAGAGGAGCAATCCGTTTAGGTATCAGACTTCACAGACTGCTGTCATTGCTCAACCCCATCCCTACAAGGAGTTACTCATTTTAAATAGGTGCTCTATCAGCTTTACCACAAGACCAGCTTTGGGAATAGAAACATTTGACTGGATCTCTTCCTCTCTGTATCTAAGCATAGCAACAGACCCTCGGTCTCAGATGCTGTTGCAGTGCTAATCAGCAGAGTTCCATCCAGAAACTTCCTACAAATTCTTGCCTCCAACTATTTTTTCTCTCCAAGACGTGTATAATTTAAGCAGGGGAGGAATTAAAAAAGAGATCTGTGATATTTTCTGTAAGCTGATCCACCCCCAGTGAGAGCAAACCTCCCCAACAGATGCTGAGTTCACCGGAGTCGTGTTTGGGGTGCTTGCTCACGAAATGCTGAAACCCTGTGAGTGAAAACGTTAACTAAAAAGCATGACAACAAGCAGCTGAATGTTTTACAGAGCTCAGTGCAGAAGGCAGCATTTGTACAACAAGGCAACAAAACAACCTGAGAATCTTCAAGTAATGCAATCATCCCGTCTTACCCTTTGCTGTTTTTTCTACCACTCTCTGAATGCCTTTGTGAAGAATTAATTGCAGAGGTCAATTCATTGTTTACACCAATGTGTCAAAAATTTTACTTTTTCGTCACGTAGATTGCAGTGACTTTTCACTCCTCTCAGTCCCAGACAATGATTTATGGGACTAAAATATTTTTACTTCATTTGTATTAATTCAAAAATCATGTCTGATTTTGATCAGTCATTTCTTGCTTGGGACGCAACACCCTTTAAAAACAAAAGGAAGATCTTCTTACGAGCAAGCTTGCTTCTTCAGCAGTTTTTAAAAATCTAAATGGAAAATTGAATGATCAAACTACTTGCTTAAGTTTTCCTTCGGAGAAAAAGAGTGGTGGAAGGTATTAGGTGATAGTTTCTGGAAACATTATTTTCTAGCTTTGAGGAATAATTAGCGTAGCTCTTATTCCACCCAAAGCTTCACCTCTCTTCAAAACCAGAAGTAGACATTTTTTTACTCTCTTGAAACATCAGTAATCTTGTATGGGAGGAAAATCACCAGAAATACACTTTGACACAGCCCAAGTGCTCTTTGAGAAAGGTTGCACTGAAACCACTGTCCTGTTAGAGCTGCAGGTAGTAGACTACAACCAATCATTTCATGGGGAAGTTATCTTACTTCTTCTTGGTCTCAACCTATATCATCAAAAGAGAACATTTTTTTAAAATAAATCTGCAACTACAATCTCTTCATATCATTGCTTTCCTTTCGCTCAGTATATGTGTGTTCAGTGAGGGCCTGATCTTGGACAATTAAAGGAGATCACACCATCTGTATTAACTTTAATACAAGAAAGATCAATTTCCAAAACAATATTTTGGAACCAAAATGAACTTCAGTTTTAGAAGGCAAAAAAGTGAGCATCATGAAGTTACATGGTGCGTACTGAGCAGTGGGAGGCTTTGCACATCTTGAGTCAAATAGTATTAAAATACTAAAGAATAGAAGAATTTGTGACCTGATCTTACGTTGGTCTAGGCCTCAGCATTTTTTCATCATTTATAAATCAATATTTTTCTGTATGAAGTTGGGTAACATAGAGAGAGCACCACGGAGCTGCAGGTAATCAGCACCTCACGACTCAAGTCATCACCCTGCTGAAAACTGTAGTGTGAATAAATTTGGGCTTTGAAGTTACTCATTTATACATGCCACATTTGTGTGCATACACAAATATAGTTCACATATACATATGCATACATAGATATAAATATGCATGACATGCACTACACATCCCTGCACACCCAGGGCCTGTGTAATCACTTTTTTGCCCTGGCTCATACCATGGGAATGGTTGTTTAGCCCAGCCTGTTTCCCATCTCTCGCTGAAAGTCTTCACTTGCTCCGTGTGCCACAAAATTAATGCTCTGAGGAGAGGGAAGAGGGACACTCTGCCACCTCAGAGCTTTTCAACTTTAACTAATGAGCCTCTCACAAAGGCCACAGATTCTGTTCCACCTTCAGAAGAAGATTGACCAAGCAATATACACTGTTAGCCAAATTAACACCATTAAACTGTAGCGGTTTCTCTTATAATGAGGTGAGATCGTCAGGCTGGTGTGGCAGACACCTTTATTGTAACAGTCACATTAATGGGGAAAAATTCTGCTCCTTTGCAGTAACACCTTCACTGCCACATCCACCAGCACTTGATTAACGAGGAAAGTGGTCTGTAAGGCACTTATTATACGTTGGCAAGTAAAGGATGTAAATCTGGGGAATCAGAGCACTGCTCTGTACCCTTAATCTTGTATTATTCATGACTACTGACAATTCTGTAGGGGTAATTTAGCTCTTTCAGTACTTATAAATCTACTGGAAAGAACAAAAACACCTGGTTAACTGAACATGGATGACCACACTGAAGTCAAATGGGATTATTAAAATCCATTATAAATGTTACTTAGCATTTTCCTTTTTTTCTTTTTTCTTTTTTTTTTTTTTTTTTTGAAATCTATTTCTAAGGAGGCTTACCACTGCTGATGAGAAACACTGCTAAACGCTGAAAAAGGGCATCATGGATGGAGGTGGCAGCCCAAGTGTCTATTTTCATTTCACTCTTTTTCACCTAAAACATTATTGATCCGTATTCATTAACAATTTGTTGGACAGAAAGAACACATAGATGTTACAACAATTTTAATATTGAATGGTTTGTACTCAATGTGCTGCCCTAAAAGTTAACACCGCTGTAGTTTAGGGCAGAGATGATACCCACCTCTTGTTCTCCAGAACGTGCAGCTGTTCAGCATTTCTTGGATTAATCCCTTTATCCCTTTAGGTCTGTACCAACATTTCTAAGGAAGATGCTTGTTTAGGTAAAGCAGCAACTGTTTATGCAGGTCGAGGCTCATCCTACTGCCAGTCTCTGGAGACTGTGGATTTATTTCACAGAGAGCCATTAGTTGGTGATGTTCTCTTTTAAGTCACTGCTCCTGTGGGATGTGAATCTGACTCATTGGCTTAAAAAGTAAAAGCTTTAGTAACTACCTAAGCACCCTTTAAGCTCTCTGTTAGCTCGAGTTTATTAGATTGATTCACATTAGTGGAAGAGATTGTAGTGGCTTTTTTTTTTTAAAGTAATCAAATATAAACCAGCTTAACTTCTCCATGCTAGCTTGTCTTGGCCAGGCAAGGTCTAGAACATTTTCTCTGTCTTTCTGGAAAAAAAAAAAAAATAGGCTATAATAAAGAAAACTGATGATCCTCATATTCAGAGAGACTGCAGTGATCTGTAATTCCTCAAAAACAGATGTGTGTCTCTCATTCAGCACTGTACAGGTACTACTGAAAGTTTAAAACTCCTCAACATTAGCTGGACAAATTTCTACTGAATAAGAACGTGTTTTTCTATGAGCCACAACAAGAAATAGTGACAATTTTGTACTTAGGCAGTTTTAGACTGGGTCATATCTAAATTAAAACAGTAGAGAGATTGCAATTCCTGATGCAAACAGACTTCTCACTCCTTGTAGCATGATGTTCATAAGAAAGACATCTTTAAGCAGACAGACTTTTTTTTTTTTTTGTTCTCTCTTAATTTTGCAATTTCTTCTAATCTTGTAAAAAATCAAGTCTTGCAAGGCAGCCTTGGTGCTAGATTTATGTGAGATAGCAGACTGCCCAGTACACATAACAAAATTATTACTTGTACAATCAAGCTTTATCCATCCTGAGCTGCAATTAGCCCCAGACTGGGTTGTTGGAGCTTGAATCTTTGCTCAGTCAGCCATAAAGTCCCTACTCTTGCTATAAAAAATTAATAGCTATAACATGAACATTTAAGAGGACCTGGCTACTGCCCACGCAGTGGCTATAGGCTTGGAAGGCTGCAGCAAAAGGGAAAAAGCATGCAACAGTTTTGAGTAGCATCAGCTGTAGAACAGTGGTCTCTTGAAGCTTCTAGGAGTGCTGCCTTGGGAGCTGGCACAACAGGTGGTGTAAGTTTGTTGTTTTATTCCTGCTGGAATAAATAGGCAGAAGATGAGGAACCTGAAAGGAGTTTTAACCACCCATTTATATCAGCTGAAAACTGTGTATGCCATCTGTGAAATCAGCTGTAAAATATGCTCTGAGATCTGGAGCACTTTTGTCTGAAAGACATAATAAAAGGCCAAAATAAAAACATGACCATTCTATTAGATATCATTGTTAAGAAATAAAACATGCAAAATAATCCATTCTTCTTGCAAGGCATCCAGGAAAGTGCATTGAAAGAAACATTTCTTGCCACTAGATCTTTATGGATGTTATTCTTAACTGCTGGTCTAAGTAGTAACCACTAATTTTCACCTGGAGAATCAAATCAAGAAGAGTGTAAATCCTTGACCAGACACAGCCTTAGCTAAAATTAGAGGGCTCTGTCCCATGGCTGAGCCAGGGCCTCTAAATGGAGAAAATCATTCTTAGAAATAAAAGAACCCCCAACAACATTATTTGTGGATTAGGTCAGGTAATATCTGAGGGGGATGGAAGTACACAAAACTAGGTTGGATTTTGTAAATATGTCCCCATTGCAATCAGTACTGTTCATTGCTATTTTGGGTCTCAAGTCCAGAGAACAGCTATACACCATTATTTTTCCCTTCATTATTGTGCAAACAATATTAGTACTCCAACAGCTTCAACAAAACTTCTATTTTTGCCTGAGACTGAAAATTCCTTTCCTTTCCATCCTTTTTCTGAGCATTTGCTGCAAAATCTCCAGGAACAGAAATTTTAAGCAGCAACAAAAATAGTCAGCCACTCTGTTGGTGGAATAATCAACTTCCTTTTTACTTTATAACGTTTTTGCCATCCAATAATTTGAAAGCATTCTATAAGCATTGATTGTTCAGTCTTCATAACAGAAACTGTCATTAAAGAAGGTTAAGGGACTTGGCAGGGCTTATACAGCAAAATCAAAGTTGTACTTTAAGGTAACTCAACTCTCCTTCCTCTCTGTAACCTGGATCTTCCTCAGTTCAGCAATCTGTTGGTGAGCAAAGTTTCCTCCCACTCCATTCCATTTTAGCCTTTCTGCACTAATCAGTTATATTTGGATTTGTCCTCGGGCTTGAAAGCCTCTGGAAGCAAAGCTTTAGTGTACAGTGTGTAAATAGCTGCTTCCTCCTGTTCTAGGTGGCAGCAGCTGTAAGGGCCCTGGGTTCAAAAACTACTACAAGGATGAATTAAAAGAGGAAAGGGCTGTTTGTTACTCCAGAATGGTTTACTGGATACAGCCAATTTACATGTGTCTTAGTCTCTTTGTACCCTACTGACACTTAGCTGTCAAATTGGGTCAGAAAACTTGTCTGGGGACTAAGAGTTATGAGTGAAGAGGAGATATGCACCTGGAACTAGTATGTCATGACTTTTCAATGATCATTTATTACTTAATTTCAGGGTGTAGTTTTTACAAATCCTGAGAACCAACTCAATTGCCATTGAAACACACCCAATGAGATTATCAGAGTGGAGAATGCTGGAAGATCGGAAGTTAAGCATTTGGTTAAAAAAAAAAAATCCAGTAAACTGTAATGAAGTCTTCTAAACATGTGTCTCCTGTTGGGATTTTCTTCAAACTTGAAAGCTCCAGTATGCAAAATTGTATGTCACAGCAATACATGTCAGTCTGTGCCTGAGGAAATGCTGGACCAAAACCTCTGCCACAGCTGTTATTTTTCTGTAGAGCCACTCCCAAACTTATTCCAAGAGAGCTTGTTCTGTTTCCCTTCTAATACTTTTCATAGCATCAGAAGCTTTGGCCAAAAATTTTTGGACAATTTGGGAGAATTGTGCAATGGAAGAGTGATTTCAGACTGAAATGTCACACAGAGTTTTCATGCACAGTGTTTTTGCACATAGGATAGTCCGTGTGCACTTATGGTGGCCTTGCAATGATTGAGGTTTCAAATCCCACGGGCTTCAGCCCCAATGGACTTTTATGGTTGCAAAAGTGCAGTCATCCAGCCTGCAGCAGGCTTCCTGCTCTCAAAACAGCAGGTTGTCTGTGTCTTCGTGGCAGCCTGGGTGTTGGCCAGACAGCCAGGGCTCAACCAGGGTCCTGCTCATCCATTCCAGAAATCAGCTTCATTTTAGCTCCTTGTGTGACTGATACCTGCTGTCTACCAAGAATTTTGGTGCTAGCCCCCATTTAAAGATGAGGAACTGAGACACAATGAGGACTTGAGTGGATTTTACAAGATCATGTAGTGAAAGGAAAATGGGGAATGGCTCTAAGCTGAAAGAGACTAGATTTAGAGACTAAGATTGGACACTGAGAAGGAATTGTTCCCTGTGAGGGTGGGGAGGCCCTGGCACAGGGCGCCCAGAGAAGCTGTGGCTGCCCCTGGAACCCTGGAAGTGTCCAAGGCCAGGTTGGACAGGGCTTGGAGCACCCTGGGCTAGTGGAAGGTGTCCCTGCCCATGGCAAGAGTGGCACTGGGTGATCTTTGAGGTCCCTTCTGTCCCAGATCATTCTGTGGCTTAATGATTTCTCCCTGGAGAAACCTGGGTCCTGGAGCCCCATGTCAGCCCGAGGTGGGTGGAGGACCCAGATAAGGCTGGTTAAGGCTGTTGAGGCCTTTTGGTGCTCTCAGAGCCTTGACAGGTAATTTCTTCCCCTCAGTGGGCTCCTTGCAGAAACAGATTCACTCATTAAGGCAGAAAGACTGCAATGGCATTTTGGGGATGCTCTTTTACATCATCAGCTAAAACACATAAGGATGCGTTTGCACAGGAGGATGAACTTAAATTAACAGATTTAAAAAGTGCCTGAGGGAATTTATACATCATGATTTGGGCAGCAAAGGGAAAAATTAGGTCTTTTACAAATATCAGGCATTGAAACAATTACCTCGGTACGCCTGACAGCCAGCAGATACTTCATGGGCTGAGGAGGCTGGCACTTGCTGCACTGGGAAGCCACAGAAAGCACATGGAGACAGCAACTGAAGACTCACAGGCACTTGCAGGAGTGGAATTCTGCAGGGACAGAGCAAATACCAAGTCACGCTCTGTGGGCAAGAGCTGTAACACTCAGTAACCAGCCCTCACATTCCAGACAGACCCCAGGGCAGCTGCAGAGGTTGGGCTGGCATATATTCTCTCTTTCCATGCGTGCATTTTGTGTTTTCTCCTCTTCTCTGAAGGCAGGGATGAGGAAAAATTAGCAGGATTGTTTTACAAAAAATTAAAAATCAGACATCCTATTTTTTTCTTTATTTCATCTGTGGAGGACATAGTTACAGGGGTCTTGTCTTTGAAAGGGGAGAAGAAATCTAAAATCTGTCAGTGGATGAAGCTCTGTTTGAAAAAAGAAAGATGCTGATTTGCATGTAGTCAAAACTGTTACCAGGAACTGATATGAAGACTTATTCTTAAGCCTGGGATGTAAAACTCTCCTAAGCTTGTTAGACATAGAATTAATTTCTCCTTTCAGATCTTTTTTCAGATTACTGTAGCTCAGAATGAACACCAGAGAACAAGCTGATTCAATCTCCCTCTGGAAAATCATGGCTTGTTTATCCAGGTGCCTTCTCATTTTCCTGTAGTGTCACATGCTGTCCCCTGCAGCTCACGTGGTCAGATCTGATGGCAGGGAGGTCTCACCATCCTCTGCCCTGGTCCTTCTGAGCAAGCTGGAACGGGCTGAGCTTTAAGATCCCCTCCAACCCAAACCACAGGCACTCTGTGATTCAGTGATTCCAGTGCCCCAAAGGCCTGGCCTGTTTCTTTGTTCTACCAAAGGTACATGTTGGGTCTCCTGCTCCTGCACCAGACATCTGGGGGGACTTCAGGCCAGGGCGAGCTCATCTCTGCCCAGCAGCTGACTATGGCCACGGGACAGGGCAGCCCACCTCAGCCCACAAGTCCTTTTGCTATCCTTCCAAAATTTCTGCTTGGGAAACCTTTTTTTTTTTTTTTTTTTTTTTTTTTTTTTTTTTTTCCTGTGGATCTGAGTATCTTCCTTTGAAGAACAGAACCTACACGGTGGCAAAGCCCAGAGCAGAGCACAGCTGAGACACTTTTTGCTCTCTGCTCTACCTTTCTCCTCTCTAGCTGATCCTGATTGCAGCACTTGCTGCTCTTTTCTTCCGCATCAGCTTCACTGTTTCATTTGCACAGGGCTGTGTGAGAATTCCATGGACAGGTGCCTCTTTGGGTCTCATTCACTTAAAACTGTTAGCATGAGCAAAATGGCTCCTTGCAAAAAAAGAATAAGAATTGCTGTTGATAACGCTGTAGGTCCTGTGGTGCTTTGCAAAGGTGGACAATGTGATCATCACGCTTCAGATGGGGAAGTGAAAGCAGAGACACCTGAAGTGATAAACCCAAGGACTTATAGCAGATAAGAGCAATCTCTGAGGCACAGACTATTGCTTTATTCTTTATGCAAAATGTCTTTCCATTTTTCAGTGTCAAAACATCTTTGAAAAAGATGGTCTGAACTTTTCTTGCCTTCTCTGAGCTTCACTGTTTCCCATCCAGCTGCAGTAAATAAAATGTTGCTTCTTGCCGTTGATTCAAAGCTGTAGCATTCCTGAGAATTTTGTGTGGTGCCTAGAAAACAAAAGATTTGCTCCATTCCTGTTTCCCGTGATGTGCAATCTAAAAGAAAAATGAAGAGTACTCTGCTGCGCCAGGTATTGCACTTGATCAAAAGTAGTAACTTTGAAATCCCTCAGGCTTGTAAGTAATGGAGGGATGGAGTACCAAAACCCTCATAAATGGTAAAATTATGAGCTAGCTGAGATCCAACTGCCTACAAACAGAATTGGATGTATTCCCCTCCATCTGTTATCATATTTTTCTTTGTTTGTTTATCTTTAAAAGATGTATAAGTAATATTTATTATTTTGCTTAGTTCAAGGAAAGCCAAGCTTTGTGTTTTGCATAAAAAAGCACCATTTTAGATCTGTTAATTTTCTAAATGTTACAGAAAGTTATTTATTGCTTTCCTTTGAAAGGACATATCTGAGAATAACAGTCTTAAATTTTTATTCCATCATTATGAAAAGTTACAGCCAGGAGAATCCCACTTCAGCATTGAGGATTCTCAATTTTCCATGGAGAACTGGGATGTCTCAGCATTTTCTTGGAATGCAAGTGAACATAAAAACCAATGAAGACCCTTGGTCTTCTGCCTTTCCACTGACAGACGGGGATCTCTGTGGGATCTCAGACCAAGGCCTCAGATGCATCTCTTGGATTCCAGGGTAGAGAGGAAATATTGACAAAAAAACCCCAAACCTGACCTTATATAAAAATCTCCATACATTTGTACAGTTGTTTTATTTTGATCTTTGAGAACTGCAGGTAGATGTGGCCCAAAAAAGTTAATGGTGATGCCTAACATCAACTTTATTGACTCTTATATAAAAGGTTGCTCCACTAGTGATCCAGAAATGACCAATTTAGTAGCTACATCTCTACTGTATATTAACACATCTGTGTTATACTTGACTCACACCTCTTGGGAAATAAAAGGTTACATGCACTGAGGTAACAATAGATTTTTTTTTTTCCCTGAGAAATTTTTCCACAATTTCCATTTGAGAAAGGAGTTAAACTTACTGATTTTTTTTTTCTTGAGCTTTGCTGTGCACACATCTGGGCTGGCTCTATATTATCCTGTATATCTTAATATATGTGTGTAATTAATTAATGTTCTGTAAGCAAGAGAGCTCAGGCCACAAATCAAGCAGACACTTCAATCTGCACTATTTTAGCTTAGTGTCTTAGTGAGCTCATTAAATACCATGTGTAATTATATACAATTTTAATATATTTTTTAAAAATTACCTAGAAAAGAAAGACTGAATTTGGCAGGGCATGCCCTACAGTACAATGATACCAAAAAGACCACAGATGTCCTGTTCTCTTGCTCACAGCTGAAGCTTGATGAAATTTTTCCCAGTGGCCACAATGTTTGCACTGCAATTGCCAGCTCTATATCCTCACATGGTGTAAATACATGGATTTTGCCAGTCTCCAGAACCTTTACATGTTCATGAGAAGTAGGACTTAGCTATGTTATTCCCAGAAGATGCTGAGTCAAATTCCTGCTGCATTGATGCCAGTGAAGAGACAATAGATTTCTAACAAAGAAGAATTCATCCTGTTTTGCTTCTTGAACTCACCTTAACCTCAGAATTTAGAAGAAGGACCAATAGCTTAACAGCTTTTACAAGTGGTAGCTGAGTGAAACGGTGGGGATAACAGAAAATAATTGTGCAGAGCATCTGTACCTGATGCTGTCCTTTAAGCCAGCACTTCAAAGAGACCGTTGTTGACATGACAGTTTTTATCACAGAATAAATATTGCATTATTTGCTCTCTGTATAATCTTCTCTGCTTGAAAATTTACCAGCTCTGCTACTTAACAGGTGTTTTAGTTGCCATGCCCCACCCTTTATCTACCACAAATTTAACAGAGATTGTTCTTCCCTGCAGTTCTATGATGGCTTTGTAACTGCAAGCTTTGTACGTTCCATATGCCTGTAACAGTCTTTAGAAAATGTTTTCAGGGCATTTGCATTAATTAGAGAATTTGAATAATCAAAATTTTAAGATACGTCTGATACCGTAAGCTTTGCAAAAATCCTTTGGCTAGAATTTTCTAAATTATCTTTTAATAAGAAAAACACATTTAGATCTCTCTGGCAGCTTAACCCCTCCCTTAGCAGTTGTCTCACAAGGCTTTTGTTCCTTGTTTGTTGAAGTTTACTTCTCAGGGGTATTATGAGAATTAATGCAATGCAGAACGATTTTACAATGACTGGACAACAGAAACAACTGGATAAATACCAGCTACAAATGCACACATGATTTTTCTCTCCTTATTTCTCTCCTGCATATTTATGCTTTTTTGGAATATACCTCCATAGATCTTTAAAACAAGGAGATCTTTAAAACCAGATTATTTTCTTCCATACCCCCACAGGTTCTCTGCAGGTGTTTTTCCAGTGGTTAATTTATGACACACTGTGAGGTGCAGCATTAAGCCAAGAATAAACTCCTAGCTCCTCCACTATTCCTTTCCAAGTGCTCGTTTAGTCTAGTTTGAGGAAGATGCTACAGTAATCCATTTTCCAATCCTAATATTATCATTTTGAATTCAAAAGGGACTCAATTAGTCATCATTACAGTTTAACAGCCTGAAACCCTTTAGTGTTAATAAGTAAACTGAAAAAGTAAACTCCTATCTCTTTGCATTTAACCAAGCATGTGAATTTTTTCAATAGTTACAATTTTTCATACAGCAGTAGGTATGAAAATTAAAATTCTCATGACACTCACTTTCTGTAGCTTCACAATGTGTCATGAAATTATGCCCAGGATCTTCCCTGCCTATGCTAAGGATGATGGAAGGGAATGAATATGCTGTGCAATGTATTTTTTCCCTGATTAATGATAAGAAGAGACAAAAACATTGGTGGATTTTTGCTCTGTTTTGACACAAAGGCTGGTGTGGCCTGTCTGGAAGTGACTGGAATGTTTTCTTCAGTTATATTGATCCATTTTTTTTAGCAGGAAATGGCAACCAAATGGTCATCATGGCTTTTATGGGCCAGTAAAGCAATCTATTGGAATTCAGTTTTGCTTCAAACCTATGCAGATTCTTTCTCATACAGCGGGAGGAAGGTTATGCAGTGGTGTAATAACCTCAAACACATGAATTTCAACCTTGGAAGGAAAAAAAACCCACTAGTCTAGGAGGATGATACTCAGACTTCAATATGCAGGCTCTATTTGCATGAAAGTGATGGCTTGGGAGCATAAATAAAAGTTTGAGAGGTCTCTGTTTTAGACTTTTGGAATTTAATTTCAAAAGGATATATAAAATTAATGCAATCTGTGTTTTATGGTCAGAAACTACTGCATGGCTGTAACAGTTTATGGTTACAATTCAGTGTCTTGGTACATGCTCAGCATGAAATATGAGCTGAGTCTTTCTTTATACATTTATTGTTTGTAGGATCATGTCCAAATCATGTTACAAACAATTACTCCACATAAAGCTTGAGTATTTATCTGGTTGTATAGACAGATTATTATATTCTTAGACTGTAAATTCCTGTTGGTTCACAAGAACCTCTGTGCACTCCTGGAGGCAGTCAGCTTCCTGCAGACTCTCGAGAATATTAACGTCTCACATATATGGACAAAGCATAATTATTCAGTGACACAAATTTCATTATAAAGGGTGGGGATGATGAGTGTTCAGTTGCAGGACTGTTCTGTTGGAAATATCCTTCCTTTAGGGTGCAGTTACAGACCACATTACTGATGGGAAGAAAAAATTTCCCACCAAGTTCCAAAAATCATAGCAAAAGGCTCGGTAAAAATGTCATGATGAGTGCTGATGTGAGTGAATGTGAATCCAACATTTTATTTCCTGTAAAATCATCAGCTATCAAAATTAAAGCCCTAACATTCATATATTTTAATTAATTCTGTGCTGTTTCACCTTAGACTGAAAACTGGGACTGATTGCTTCTATATATTTAGGAATCTACATGACTTTGTCATCTCTGAAAACCTCATGATTTTGCACAGATGTTTTAATGAAATCTCTGCAGGATATTAGAAACATTAGCCCATTCCACAGGTATGGGCCTGAAGTACAGAGGGAAACTGTGACTTGTCTTCACTGAGTTCCTACATGATGAAATCAATACTTGAATTGTGATTGGGCACACACAAAAATTGTTTAGGCACCATTTAAAAAGTGTTTCTAGGCAGATCCACTGAGATGGAGTGATTTGGACTGAAAGTAAAATGCTGCTGTTAGAGATACCCAAAATGTCAGCACCTGGAGCTGGTGTGAGTCACTTGAACTCCTCCCTGTGGGCAGCTCCAGAGCTCTTGATCTGGGCAGTCACTCTGTCCAGTGATGCTGGTTTGGACAGAGTAATGTGGCTCTGTTAACTACACTTTGCAGTGAAGACAAACCACTATGTGATTTTTCCAAAAGTGAAAGCAGCTTGGGTCTTCTCAATCTCACCTGTTTTCTGTCCAATGTGTGAACTGTGAGCTTATGTGCAGTCATTGCTGAATGATTTTGTACTGCTGCTAACAGACAAGAATCTGATGTTGCATATTTCTCATTAATGACTAGCATGAATGGGGAAAAAAAAAAACCCAACAATCCCTCCCCTGATGATTTGTGAAGGTTTCCCTTCGACAGTAAATATTATCACTGATGATGTTAATGAAGACATTAGTTTCACAGCATTTGAAGTACTGAAACACTCCACTGTTAACTAGCCTAGTGGGGTTTATGCTAATGTAAAATATAATAAAGTAGAGGCCACTATCTCTTTAAGCTGAAAGAAAGGAAACTTGTTTCTACTTCCAAGGGATGCCTAGTGTGTGCTTATCTAATTGACTGTGTATTTTGTCTAGGTGTTGAGGGAAAGCTAAGAGAATGAAGGCTCTAAGTCCCCAGTGGAAGCATGATATGGCGATGCAGTGCTGGTGCTGAATTGTTCTCTCTGATGGCTCTATGGGAGTGGATAGCCCTGAGTCTTCATTGCTGGGTTTTAGCAGTTGCTGCTGTCTCGGATCAGCATGCCACAAGCCCCTTCGACTGGCTCCTCTCTGATAAGGGACCCTTCCATCGCTCACAGGAATACACAGATTTTGTGGACAGAAGTCGACAGGGATTTAGCACAAGATACAAGATTTACAGGTATGAAGCAAAGGGAAAGCAATGACAGAGATACCATCCTTAGAAGTTGTAAATGATCAATAAGGGCTTCCTTAAGGGAAAGGTTCAGTTGTGGGAAAAAATCCATAGACACCAAATTCATTGCTGAAATATATGCAAGGCCGTGTGCAAGGCCACTGTGTGTTATGGAAATGCTGCTTGTGTTGTTTCTGTTTTGTTTGAAGAACGTTTTATGATTGATTATGTTGCTCTGAAAAACTCTGTTGTTTACTACCTACCTCTGCTCTGTCCTGGTGATATGGTGAAAAATGTGCTGGGGATTCAAATACCACCTTTGGTTGCAGAGGGATCACCTTTGATCGTGCATCAAGTTCAATTGTTTTCCATGTGGCTCATTGAGACTTAAGCTGAGGTTTTAAGAATGAAATTGTGTCTCTGCATATACTGCTGACAGAACAGACTTCACAGTGCAAAGGAGGGCATCTCAAAAGTGACTCAAAAAGGTTTAATGTTGGTTTATGCCAATGCTTTGAAAAGGGGTCTTCTCTTCCCTGAGGAATTGGGTGATAAGAGCCACTGTGAATTATAACAGAGGTTGCAGGTGTTTGGTCCATCACAAATCTCAGCATTAGGCTGGCCTAATTCAGACAGGGGAAGGCTTCAAAAGTGTAGGTCTGCTTGAGAATTTGGGCCTTGCTGTGGAATTGCTTCAATGATATGTTTGTAACCTGTGAGTCTCTATTCTTTTGAGATGGCACTGGTGAAATATCTTCTCAATCATTTGCAATGGGTGTAACTCAGGACATGGGAGGGAAAAGGGGAATTCAGTCTAATGTGAGTGACCTAAAGACAAACAGACAGAAGGACAATTGAGAGTTCAGGAGAGATTAAAGACTGCGAAATTAAATCTTTAAGCACAGGGACTTTACACATCAAATTGTGATGGATTCCTCCCAACAGGCAAAAGAAAGTGAGGCAGCAGGGCAATGCAAGGCAATTTTCAGCTCCCCCAATGACTGTCCATCCTACAAACACAGACCATATTGGTATGGGAAGACACACAGTGATTTCACTGAAAAGCACAGAAGAGAATGTGCAAATGTCATACCTATTTTAGGCTACTATTCCCTAGTGATATCCAGTCTTTTAGAAGAAGGTAAGAGTGATATATGCCTATATGTATATTATATTTAGTTCAGTGTCCAGTGGCTTGTGACAAAAGTGTTGGTCTCAGCGTGTGAAGATTTTACTTTTAAGGGATTCGCTTTATTTTCCTTTCCCAAATACATGCAGTAGAGGGCACTCTGTTGCAGGTCAATTTTGCAGTGGGCTCCTTTGCAATATACAGAGAAATTAAACACATTTTGAAAATAAAGTGTGATTTGGAAATATGCTTGATGAAGTGGCTTGTCTTAACAGAACAGCATTGCCCAATATTTACTGCATTTTAAAAGCCAGCTGTCAGGACCAATAATGTAAAGCCAATAATGCAGAGTCTGAGGCAGCATATTTTATTCCCATTATTCTGTATTAGTCAAAACTGAACCGAAATTATCTTGCTAAAACATGAAAGATGGAATTGTATTTCATTTGAGCTTTTACAATCAGGTCCTTGAGAATTTTGCTCCTCTCAGCCATCATTACAACAACATCGTTAAGTTTCACAGATCTGTAATCACACTGCTAATATTTATTTGGGTTTGTGCATAGGTTTCAATTGACTTTGATTTACACAACCCAACAGAAAATGTTTCTCAGCTTTACTTCCACGCTCTGCCTTTTCCCTTCAAAAAATGAGTGAGGAAGTCAAAAGAGCCACAAGCTGTACTTTTTTGATTCAGCCCTCCAAAACCAAATCTTATTGCAAAGTTTCCTTGTAAAATATGGTCCCATTAGTGAGTCGTGCAGAACACCGTGACCTTGTTAGAAGCCACACACTGTAAATTCAATCCCTGTTGCTTTTCCATGAGCTTTCCCAGGCTATACAGGACTTGGAGCCTAATTGTCTGTTCATTCCCTCACCTGTCTTTTACCTAATGGAATCGATCCCTCAGGGATAGGTCCTTATTTGAAGGGAGAGGTAAGGAAGAGGAAAGCACCTGCCTGTATGGACTCAGCCGTATTAACAAGGGAGAAAGGTGGTATCAGAGGCCCGCCAGTCCCTGAGCTCCTCACTTCAGCCCTTAAAGCACACACCCGAGGCCTGATATTTAAAGATTAAGGATGAAGGGAAGTCTTCTTCCTTCATTTTGAATCCATGCTAGGTTGGAATCCGTGGGGCTCAAAATGAGTGAGATGTGTAGGGTGAGGGACTCCAGGGGACTGTGTCCCATTTGAACCCTTCCTGGCAGGATGTTGGTAGCACATGGGCTCAGACAGAAAACGACTGAAGAGCCCTTTTTTTTTTTTTTTAATGGCACAAGTGTGCAAGTAGCTGCAGGCTACCTAAAGGAATGTCTCTCTTCTGGGGAAGGTGCCAGCTCCAGAAGAACCAGTGGGGCTTTGAGCAGTAGCAGCTCTCCTCCCGTGTCTCCAGACCAACAGCATCCAAGCCTCACACAAGAGATGACCAAGTGAATCTCTCTGCCAAAACCCATCAAGCCCTGCTGCCCATGGGAACCAACTTAGGATGAGCAACCTCACCCTGGGACTGTTTGTCTACAACTAACAGAAATGGAAGAGACTTAATAAAAATAACATGAACCCATCAGGGAGCTGCATATATTTCATGTCATAGTTCAAGGTGTGTAGCAGGAGATCACAACGTGAGACTGCTGTCCAATTTTTGCTTTCCAACAATGGAACAATTATTCAGTGACTAGAATGATATTTTCATTTCCCCTCCATTTGCAGTCTCAGGAGAGGCAGTAATGATGCGGAAAAAAAAAAGAATCTCGATGGAATCTGTAATATCACAAAGATTTTCTTTCATTCCCTCATTAATAACATTCTCTATTTTAATCAAAATGATATTAAAAAGCAGAGAATACATGTCATTCTGCTTTTGGTTGTATCAGGTAATGCATTTTTCTGTAAATACCAAAGTTACAGGTACAAAGGCCTTTGTCTTGTACCATTGTTTGACACTGGTTTAAATGGGATCAAGGTCATAAACTGCAGGCCCATGAAAAATACAGAATGATTAAAATCAGATAATAGGACAGAGAACTGGAAAAGCACCCAGTAGAGAGAATAACAAAGACTATTAAAATGGAATTTACTTGAAGGAAACATTGTCATTTTTTTCAGCTATTGAGTTAAAGAGTGTTGTGCTAATTCTTCTATTTCTGTCACTTGCGTGGCAGGAGACAGACTGATTTTAAAGTTTAATTTCACATATGGCAATTGTTTTTAATAATACTCAGTAGGCTTACTTTTTTCAGTTCTTATTTTACATAACCTGTTTCCATTTAAAATTAATGTAGTCAAACTTTGAGCCTAAAACAAGAAAACTGATCACTCTATGGACTGTGTGCTAGCACTTCTGTTTTTGTGGAATCACAGACTGGTTTGTGTTGGGTGGGACCTTAAAGATCACCCAGTTCCCATGGGCAGGGACACCTTCCACTAGCCCAGGTTGCTCCAAGCCCCATCCAGCCTGGCCTTGGACACTTCCAGGGATCCAGGGGCAGCCACAGCTTCTCTGGGCACCCTGTGCCAGGGCCTCCCCAACCTCACAGGGAAAAATACCCAATCTAAATTTACCCTTTTTCAGCTTAAAGCCAAGATCCCTGTTCGCATGCCAATGAGGCAAAAAGCAACTGTTTTGTATCTACACCCTCTGGTCACTGTAAACAAGCGTTCATCTGACCATGAATCTGTTATAAATTATAAGGGTGGAACTAAAGATTTGCACCAAGGAACACACTGATTAACTGAGCCCAGTTTCTAATAAGAAGTCTTAACTTCAGCATATTTTTTTTATAGAAGTTACACTGTTTCTTACCTCCATATCTGGCTTTCATAGTATAAAACAATGATGTGATAAAACCAACTAGTGCATCAGCTGTGGGAATGTACCAGCAGAAAAATCATCTGCTACCCATATTTTATTCTATTCATTAAAGCTCAGTTTTGTCCATGGGCAAACAGGCTGACTCTTTCCAAGGCCAGGAGTATTCAGTGTTACAGGGCAGAGCTGGAAGAGACACATAAATACGAAATGAGTTTTAATCTGGTATTGCACAACATGAAATAATATTCAACTGGTGTTATGGACATTGTTGTAAGTTGGAAATGGTGGGCTGGTTGTGCTGATAATGTGGCAGTGTTCTATTCCCTCTAATGCTTCAAAGGAAATACCCTCCTGTAGGAAATTTAATAATTGCCAGAGCTTTTGGTGGTATTCATTGTCATTGGTCTATGAAGAAAACCACCAAGAAAGCACCTGGATGGCTGCTGTAGACCTCTAAATTCATGGGAATGCTATGTCAATATTCCATGGAAGGTGGCTCCTGCAGTTAGCATAAATAAGTATTTTGGCAAGGAAAACCAAGTTTATAATTTGTTATTTAATACACAAAGGGAGTGCTGTGCCTCTTATGTAAATCAGCTTCCCAGACAAAGGGATTTAAATCCAAACAGAATGAGCCGAGAGGTTACCAGGATGGAAAGAGTGATTGTGTAATTATGCAAAGAGCCTACATTGTATCAGAGGAGGTAATTTCTACAGAGATAGGGAAGTATTCATGCTATCAAATAAGGTCCTGAGGAAATCTCCTCGGGGATACTGTGGAGTTTTGTTGAAGCAAAATGATTTAAAACCTGAAACAGATGTGAAGAATCAGGGGAAGAAAGAGCCTCACTCTTTCTTTTAAGGTGGAAATACTTGAAAATACTTAGGTGGGGATAAAAAGAGAGTTGAAAGAGGATACAATTCCTGTCAACAGAATACATATTATAAAGTGAGATGAGCTATCTAAACCAAAAACCATCACTGCTTCAAAACCAAATTGGCTATGAATAAACTGGCTATGAATAAATTTAGGTTGGTTCTTTGGGCAAAGTTCCTAATCATTAAAGAAATTCTGGGACATACAAAGTTACAGGACCTTCCCAAACCTACAAATAGGAGGAAAGGGTTATAAGATATGATGCAGATAAAAGTTTTAGTGACCATTGACATCCTTTTGGGCAACTGCACCTAACAAGTGCCCAATATTACTCTGCAAAAGGGAAAAAAAAGGAATCTTTTGAAGAAGTGAATAGCTCTTGGCAGCATGGTATTCATGTGGCTGAAGAAGATTCTCTTGGAGGTTGTGTTGTGTAAAAGGGATTGTGTTGATGAACAGCTACAAAAATAGAAGCATTTGAAAATAATGCCATCAAGCTAAAGATAAGAAGACATTGGGTTCCTCTCCTTTGTTCTGAATCCTCTGGTGACTGAACCCATAGGGCAAAGTGAGCAAGACTCAAGACTGTAACAGAACAATCACTAGTATGTTTCAACTCCTGTGTGTGAACCTAAGTAGGGCCAACATCAGTTGGTTTTGTCATTTTTTTATTCCCTATTTTAGCCCACAGTTCTCACTAGACTTCCTGACACATGTGACAGACATTGTTAATAAAATCCTAAGGGGTTCAGTTGAGGAGGTAGACAACAACACACTCTGAATCATAATTTTCACTCCAGTGTATGGTCTGGAATAACATTTCCTTGTGGTCTCCCTGAGGTTGATTTTAACTGATAAACCTGGAATTCAAAGCATGGAGAAGAACTAACAAAGGTCTTCCAACAATGGTTTTCAATACAAGTGTTTTAACAGGAGTAAAAGGAATGGTTCTCTCTGTCTTTTCCAGAAATTTGTTCTATCAGTAATTGCTTCTGGTCTGTGTTGTAACTGGTCAGCTTCCTTTAGGGAGTATTCCATTCAGCTTGATGAATAAAATGTACAGAAATCAGATGAATCACCATTCCCAGAATGCTTGCAAAAGGTTAGACTGGGGAATGCACTAAGTCCTCTTTTTAAATTCAGGGGTTCACAGGCTGGCAACAGGGAAGACCAGCTCAGAGAGAGTTTTTGGGATTGTGAGTTGATAAATTTCCACTAGAAAAAACAATATTTGTCACCCAGCACATTTTTAAGAATGTCTGGATATGAAAAACATCAATGAGTTTAATTCTGGATTTTGATCCAACAGCCTCTCTTATTCTAGTTAGCTGGGCATAAAAAACTCATGACACCTGTTAAATACCTAGGTTTGGTGAAATTGCTTGAATAAGGACATACTTGAGCAAAGTCAAAGCTTTAGATGACCATATTCCAGGTCTAGAAATACCTGGATAATGTCCTCCAAAATCATTGAATTTCCATCCCTTTGTTCCAAACTCATATTCCTTTCATAGGAAAGCATTTTTGCTTGAATTTTAGAGACTCAAAACTGATTGGGTCATGATGCTTTACAATTAGCAATTCCTGTTATCCATATTATATTAGTTTCTTGATCTTTATCCAGGGGATTCTCTGGAGGGTACGTGCTTGTGAAAAGATGGAAATAAAGCGAGAGAAAATTTAAACAGAGAAGCCATGCATACATAACTGAAAAGTTGAGAACATGAATCCAGATGAATCCAAAACAGAGCCTAGTTTAGTTTACCCAGAATATTAAAGGATTGGCAGGTCCCTAGACTGGAAGTTCACAAAGCTGTAGGAGGGTTTGGCTATCTCCAATAGCACTGGGAGAATCAGGTGGCTCTGAAAATGGATGTCAGAGACATGAAAGGTGCAGAAGATAAAGACTGGACAGTTGTTCAGGCCTGTGCTCACAATCCCAATTGTGTAAGGGGTCTGCCATGCATGGATAAATGATACTTCCATGGGCAGTAATGAAAGAACCTGAGATCTTGTGGGTACTTGTGGCCCAGGAAAAGGGCAGAAATGAGGGCTCAGAGATGGATAGAAAATAAGCAGGCAGTTCTGATTCCCCAAATGACCCTGTCTTTCCAGCTCTCTGACATCTACGAGCCAGCATGGCAGAGAAGTCATGTGTTCTGGGTTGAGGAAAGCACTTTTTACTCAAGAACAAGGGAGCAATCAAGTTCATTTTTGAGACTGATCCACAATATCAGCCCACATTTGAAGACCTTGGAAAAAAGGTCCCACCCCTGGAAGTGTCCAAGACCAGGTTGGACAAGGCTTGGGGCAGCCTGGGCTAGTGGAAGGTGCCCCTGCCCATACAAGATGGGCTTTAAGGTCCCCTCCAACCCAAACCATTCTGTGAGTCTCTGAAGAGTATGACTACCCTTGAAGAACCAGTGTATTTTAAGTGATTCTGGCTTCCTTGCAGAATATTCAGTGGACCACAAATTATTTATCAGAGACCCAATTGTACAGAACTCAAAGGCCTCTAGGGTATTTTGCCAGGGAGCAGATCAGACCTACCCCATACGCCCTCACTCCACTTGGCTGGCTCAGCATCAGCCTCCTGGGTTTCAAAGAAAGGTGGAGATTCTCTTGGTGAGATAGAACAGGGTGCTGGGGAACAGTGCTGGCCATGCCAGCAGGATTAGGAGTGTTCTCAGGAGTCAGCTTGACAAGAACACGAGCGTGTTTCAGCTTGGCAACAAAAGAGACTATTGATGCTGAGTTTGCCTTCTGTATGTCTTTTTTTCATAATACACTGCAGGAGTCTGTGTTTTGACAATCTCTCTTTGTATTTCTCCTTATTTGTTCTGTGTATTTAATAAAAGATCCTAAAGAAACTCAAATGGCAAGGAGAAGAGCAAATCTTATTTTTCATAAACAGTATTATAATCTATTTCTAGAATATACCCTTTTTCAAAATCTAATATTTTAAGAATAATTATTAGATCAAACCTCCTACTGATATGTTTCCCAAGAACAAAGAACATTTATTTAGAGAATATGGTGTGTCATCATTTCAGTTAGTGAGTTCATGAATCATTTAAGTTGCCCTAAAAAAAATTAGTATAATAGAGGCTGTAACTTAATGGTTTCATGCAATCACTGAAGTAGTGTAAAAGCTGTTTAACACTAATAACAGATACATTCTTCAGTCAGCAGGGTAGTCTGACAGGATTTTGCACATGAATCAGGTAATTTTCATTAATTCTTTGAAGACTTTTCGTTAGTTTGTTCTTTGTTCTTTCATTTGCCCTTCCTTTTCATTTTCATTTCAGTATCCCTGCTGGTACTATCAGTGATGTTCAAGATGTAGAGGATATCAAACGCTGATGACTTTCATAAAGGAGAAAACAATTACCAAGATTTCTTTTAGTTACTGAAGAAAAAAATATATATATTTTTTTTTTTTTTGTTACTTGAATCAAATTCTCTGTTCTTTTGTTTTAACCCCTATGTTGTTGTTTTCTTACGGCTTTTAGGGCAGTAGCTGTCTCCAAACACAATGGCTTTCAGGTTTTTCTTTGTGACCCTATGTTGTCTGTATGGGTGGCATGTTATACAGAAAAAAATGACTGAGTAGCACAGAAACTTTCTTTGTATAAAAAGCCAGTGGTATTGATTGGAGTGTGTAATTCTTTGTATAGAAGAGCATTTGTGCCTTTTCCACACAGAAAAAGAACAACTGACACCGAATGTGCTCACTGAAGAATTTTTGTCATTTTCTTCTACTATCATTAAGTTAAGGTTGTGGTCAATATCTCTGTATCCAAATCTTAGTTGTCTTCTAGCTCAGATTGATTGATTCTACAGGTTTTTACAGTCATTATGCTGGTTGTGAATTTTTTTTTTTTTTTTTTTTTGTAGCTACAGGTTCATTCCAGCAGAGACCCTTGTGAAGAAAAGCAATACTTCAAAATAATGTCTTGTTGCTCAATTCTGCCTAGAATCCCAATATGATGGTTATGGATAACAGTGTTCTTAAGGTCATTAATGGCTCTGTATCTCAATTCATCTTCTGATACTCTCAATTTCTACTTTATTTATGCAGCTTGAGAAGAGAAGATATTGTTACTGACCAGACAATTTGATATATACCGAGCTCTGAAAAATGCACATGCAGAGCCCACCAGCAATTCAGAAGTTGTGTATGCAGGTCTTGTATGCATCCAAGAGATAGAATCTGGCTTTGAGGAGTGAATGCTAATTTCTCGAGGGAAAAGCACACATAGAGGTTTTGACTTGTATGAGTAACATAATTTAAAATCAAAATCAAAACAGACACTCTACCAGATATTCAGAAAGAAAGCAGAATCCAAGACCTGAGGAAATGTGATTGATTAATCTAAAATAAATACTTGTGTTTCAGCTAATTCTGAGCTATATCCTCACAGTTCTTGAACTATAACTAATATAGATTTCTTACCTATATCCTAACTGCTAGCAGTAGGATCGGATGCTTTAGTAGGAACTCAAATACAGTATCATCTTTGCTTCCTGATAAATATGATCTAATAATAGAAAGTAAACAAAGACATTGGTTTATTATCAAGTCACATCTAATTGTATTTTATTTAAACTGCATCTTTAGCCATTAACAAAAAACACTGGCTACAGATTATAACAATAATAATGAAGGCTAAACCTTAAGCAGCATAACCTGCATTAACAAACAGAATGTGGCCTTTTGTCTCCATTTCATGTATATAACCATGTAAAAATAAATTTTAAAAATAATAAGTCCCAGTGATTAAAGCAGAATATATAGGATTTGAGCAAACAAGCAAGAGACCAATTATTTTCAGAGATGCTTCAGTTTCAAATGCTCAGGAATTTCAGGCCTCCTTTGTAGTGGAGAAGCAGGTGGACTCGCAGCCCTGCAGGGTAATTAGTCAAAGGCCTGTTAGCCAAGAGTGTGTTGAAGATGAAGGCTGAAGGCAAGTGACTGCACATAACAGGAAAAAGTTCCTCTTCCTCCTCCTCACCTCCTCAGAATTTGACAAGTAGGGCTGGCACCTCCTACAACAAGCATGAGCTCTGGAACTAGAAGGACAGACAGCTGATGAGGTGGGCAAAAGTCCTTCTGTCATTGTGGGGCCTCCTAAAATACCACCATCTGTCCCCTGGAGCACCTGGATGGCTTTTTGGAACTGGTCCTATGGGAGCTTTCTTGGAAAGATGCCCTCCTGGACCTTGCCAACAGCTGGGATTTTGTGAGCAAAATGAGGGTTGGGGCCACTTTGGCCACACCAAGCATGGAGTGGTTGAGATTAAAATCTCTGGTGGCAGGAGGAAAAATGACAGCAAAACCTCAATTCTGGCCATGAGGAGAGCAACCTCAGGCTGATCAGGGAATTAGTGGGCAAGGTCCCCTGGGAAAATGTTTTAAAGGTGCTGGGGCCCACCAGTGCTGGTCAGTTTTGCTGGTCAGAAATTCCCAAATGCTGGAAATCAAACAGACGAGGCTGAAGACCAGGTTGGCTGAACAGGGACCTTCTCTTGGAAATAAGGCTAAAAAGGAAGGTGTGGAAGCAGGGTAGATGATGTGGGGAGAACACAGAGATGCTGCTCTCCATTTGGGAAGAAAATTTGTGCTGCCAAAGCTCAGCTGAATTGAGGCTGCCAGAACTATTGTGGAACATTAAAGGAGTTTTCTCAAATACATTAATGGCAGAAGGCAGAGTAAAAATAACATTGGCACATGCCAGAATGAGGATGGTCATCTTGCAAACTGGGACAGGGACAAGGCAGAGGTGTTTAATGCTTTCTTTCCTCTTGTTTTCAACACTGATGATGGACCCAGGGGATTTCAGTGCTGTGAGCTGTGAGAATAATAACCCTCAGTCTACCTTGAACTTGTGAGGGATCTGCTTCTCCAGCTGGATCCCTACAAATCTACAGGGTAAGGTGGGATTCATCCAAGAATCCTCAAAGAGCTGCTGATGTCATTGTAAAACCTCTCATGATGATTTTTTGGGCAGCCTTGGGAATCCAGAGAGGTCCCAGCTGACTGAAATCCAGCAAGTGTTCTGCTGATATTCAAGAAGGGCAAGAAGGAGGACCCTGGAAACTAGAGGCCCGTCAGCCTCACTTTGGGGCCTGGCAAAATTATGGAGAAGGTTATTCTGGGAGGTATTGAAAAACACCTGGTGGACAACACAGTAATTGGTCAGAGCCAGCATGGCCTCATGAGGGGAAAGTCCTGTTTATCAAACCTGATCTCCTTTTATGACAAGGTGACCCACCTGGTTGATCAAGGGAACCCTGTTGATGTAATCTTTTTAGATTTCAGTAAAGCTTTCCAGACTGTCTCTTGCAGGATCATTCTGGACAAAATGTCCATCCCACAGCTGGATAAACATGTCATGAAATGGTGAGCATCTGGCTCACAGGCAGTGCACAAAATATTGTAGTGACTGGGATGACATCAGACTGGCAACCTGTCGGGTTCCAGAGGCCTCCATCCTCAGCCCTGTGCTCTTCAACTTCTCCATTAATGACCTGGACATAGGACTAGAAGGGATACTCAGCACGTTTACAGATGATACAAAACTGAGGAGCTGTTTCACTCCCTCAAAGGCATAAAAGTGCTGGAGAAAGTCCTTGCAAATTAGAGAGATGGGCAATCAGCAACCATATGGACTTTAACAAGGAAGGTGCTGCAGCAACCTTGGCTGTGTGTATGGCCTGGGGAGCTGGAGAGCAGCAGTGGGGAGAGCCCTGGGGGTGCTGGTCCATGGCCAGCTGG
>VZUI01023413.1:0-40678 GCA_013401135.1 Cettia cetti
CCGAGCTTCTTCCTGCAGACTCACGTTCCAGGCAGCCGGTCTCAGGTTCCCAGCCACCAGATCCGGAGTTGGTTCGGGTCTTGAGGGACGGGAGACAGAGAGGAAAGAGAGGACAGCTAGCAAAGCAAGCGAAGCAGCGAAGCCAGCAACAGCCAGGCAGGCAGCCGCAGCCCAAAAGCAAGCCAGGCCGGAGCCGCCTGCCCCTGGGCGGGGGGGAAGTGCTGCGGGGAAAGGCCGCCGCCGCCAGACACAACAATCTCACGATCTGGGATACAGAGGCACCGTCAACCCAGGACAGGAAGCAACTTTGGGAATACCCATATAAAGTCCTGATTGTGTCCAAGCCGGCCCTTTCCCTTCGGGCTTGCCTGCAAGAAACAACAGCCCCCTGGGACCGCTCCAAGGAGCAGCCCAGGCTGGCCAGGCCCTGCTGCTCCCCGCTGCTGGGCGAGAGCTCTCCGGGCTCGGCTGTGCCAATGGGCCCTCTCAGCTCCCAGTGCGGAAGGGGAGGCTACAGCTTAACACCCAGCTAATTTTACAGCCTAGCCCCACCCAACCCCGGCGAGGCTGCGGGAGGTTTCCTCTGGCCCGAGGGAGCAGCTCCAAGCTGGGTGCCCAAGCCATGAGAGCGAGGGGTGGAGGAGAGAGGGGGACGGGGGGAAGGCATCCACCAGCCTGGGTACTGAGATCCTGGCTGAAGTTCCTGAGCCTCCCCCATCAGCATGGCTTTGAACTCCCACAGCCCTGCAGCCAGAGCCACAGCCCAGCAGAGATCATGTGGCCTCTGCAGGCCCTGGGCAAGATTTAACTCTTTACAAAAATGAAGCTTCCAAAGCTCTAATCCTTCTCTGAATGAGAGGAAAGGGACAGAGTGAACGTAGAGAAGACATGGCATGAGACAGAAGTCAGGGAAGAGAGAGTAAAAAGACTAATTGGGAGAAGGAATTAGAGGAGTTGCTATTTTAGGCTGGACTTCTCTTATGAGCTATGGTAATGAAGTGTAATATATAGGTATTCCCTTTAAACCATGGGAAAAATATGCATTTTGAGGAGATGATTATTCAGATTTGTGGGTTTTAGGTATCTGTGATGGACTGAGTGAATATTTAATAGTTGCAATCCTATGATCCCATGAGATGTTTGAACAGAGAGATGAGTTAAGAAGCCCTCTGTGCCAGTGAAGAAGTGAGAAGACATCTCTGTTCCCTGTGATGAAGAGTCCTTTGCCTTTGGAATTGCTTATCTTTAAAAATGACACCCATTGTGCATGAATCCATGATCCACAAGCAACTTGGATATCTGCTAATGGGAGGGGCTTCACAATCTGCAGACAGTTTTTTCTGGGCAGAGGAGCCGCTAAAGGACTGTTTCTTGTGGCGATGTTTCCATGGGAGTTCTCAGAGAGACTTCTCTCCCAAAGAACTGATGAAGGATTATTTTTTAAATGGTGATACTGACTGAAAATCTTAGGTTTTGTCTCTTTATCTTGTTAATGGGAAAGTGAACACTTGGGTGAGGAAGAGTGTTTTGAAAGTTTCATTTTGATCCTCATTTTCTTCTTTTAGTGTGTCTTAATAAATCTATATCTTTAAGTTTGAGCCTGCCTTGCTACTCTCCTGGTCCTATCTCATAGCAGAGTTCTGGTAGATGCTCAAACCACTACACTAAATTTCGCAAACAGAATTCAGCGAACGCGAAACCATTACAAATGGCTTTGTTGGGTTCCTGGCATGCAGACAGGGTCAATTCACTAGACACAAACAAACAAATCGAATTCCTGAAATTAGTGACAAGCAAGAGAAACACAATAGAATTAATATAGAAGTAGTGGGTTATATAATTTCACATAACCAAAGAAAGTGCTACAAATTTGCAAATGCGATGAGATACAGGTGCTAGTGAACACAAATAATTTCTTGATGTGACTTTAAGAAATATGCAACAAAAGAGAAAAACTTACAGCAAAGGTCTAGCATAGTATGCAACTCTTAGATTTTTATGTTTGTATTTCTCAGTTTTTTTCTTTTGAGAACATTGAATTTCAGTTTTATGGAAAATAAATCAACAAACACTCTGCTCTAGATATCTTAGTGTCTACTTCAGAAAAAAAAATTGTTTCACAAAATTAAATCTATTAAAATATCTGCCTGACAATTGAAAAGCAAACACATTATGAAGAAGTCCTACCTCAGAGAGCACATGTAAATAACTGATGAAAATAACCATATATTTTTGCTTTTCATTCTTTAGTGTATTTTAGGTAATAATGAGACAATACAACATTATATTGATTACCATTCTTCCTGTGCTTAATTTACAAGTGCATGATCTATATGCAATTTATGCTCACACTCTATAGAATTACAATAACTGGGATTATTTTACCTCACAGTTTAGTTTTCTAAGTACACATGAAAAGGGAAAACAAGTAAAACATACATTCTTTCAAAGCTGTTTTTTGGGTTGTTGTAAATTGCTGTTTAGTTGCCTGGCCTGAAGACCTTGGATGAGGAGGGTTCAAGTCTCCTGTAACTTGAGCGTTTACCTGTCACTTTTCAAAAAGGAGAGTTCAGCTACACAGTCATGTTGTTGCTTCAGATACCCTTGGCCACCTCAAAAAATATTAAACATTATTTAGAGCTATAGGCAACTATATCTGTCCAAAGATACCTAATTTAAAGCTAACTGAACTTATTTCTAGGCTCCAAAGTTTGCATTGATTTCCTCTGCCTTGGTTTTAAAGGGAGATAAGATACCTTACCTACATGTAGATACCCAAACATATGAGTGTTAATTTAAAACCGAATCCCATATATAGCAGAGATTTACCATTTTAAATCTTGCAGACAGATTTAAACCAAGAATGATTTAATATAGCAGGCAAATTGAAAATTCCCCCCAAAATTCAACTATTTTGTGCAGAATGGTTTGACCACCTTTAATTACTAAAACTGTTCTAAAACCTAAGATATTATCATTTTAATAGACTGTGCTTAATAAAGTAGTGGTAGTATTGTATCTTGTATATGCTTTACAATCTATGGGAAACTGTATGCATGCTTTACTGAATAATAATTCAAATTTCATCTCAGTGTTGTAAAATTCAAAACATCTGTGATGGCAGATAATTATGATTTTGTCATAAAGTCATATAACCATAGAATGTTTGGGATTGGAAGGGACTACAAAGATCACCTAGCCATGGTCAGGGACAGCTTTCAACAGATCACATTAATCAAATTGTCCAAGCTGACTTTGAATACTTCCAATGACTGGACATCTCAGAGCAATGTGCTTCAGGGTCTCACCACACTCATAGTAAAGAATTTCTTTCTTATATGCAATTCTAAGTCTGCCATATTTTAGTTTTAAATTATTTTTCCTCTCCTATCACTACTACTGTACCCTGGAATTAGTTTTATTGAGCAGCAATACTTGTATTAATAATATTTTTTCTTATTTTCTTTTACTATCTCCAGAAACTTTATTTTAAAATATGCCTAAATGCATTTTATGACATGCCTCATCCGCCATATATAACTTTGTATATTAATATGAATATAACAGCAATTCACTGTTGTTTTTAAACACATCTCTCAGCGGAGACCTCTTACAGCACGCTATCTTTTCCACTTCTGTTTCTCAAACGAACATCAGGATGAAGATAATGTCTTCAAGACTAAATCACTTCATATGTCATTGGCCTCAAGGTCTTCATCTTGTACTTAGTATTCCCTTAGCAATCAACACTGAAGATTAATACCTTGCCTAGTATCCTCCTTAAAAATATTTTTTCCTGTATTTTCAGTATGCTTATTTTAATAATGTAATGACTGTATTGGTTATTGCTATAAATGCTTTTGGAAGTAACCTTTTTTATGTATAAATAACAAAAATGTAGTTATTTGTCAGTTCAAATTTATCTTAACATTTAACACATCAGAAAGGTTGTTAGGTCAGTCAGCACAGCACTGTAGCTCAATCAGTCACCTCTGCCTTTTTAGTGTGACAAGGTTTTGTACACTGTCATGCTAGCTGCAGAAACAAGCTCTTCATTTCATACTGGCTCAAAATCTCCTGGTAAAACACCAAACACTGACATATTTATTCTGAATAATTTCCTCTTTGATAAACTTTCCACTGAACATCTGAAAACGTTGTGTGAGGATGAAACTCAGGAACAAATTGAATCCCAGTGTGAAGGAGGAAGGGTTGTACAGCTTGTAGATTATTACATTGTGATGCATTTATGGCATAATTTATGTCTTTTGTAAACTGTCATTAACATCCAATACCTTTAGTATCCCTTGAAAATTGGGCTTTGGCATACACACCACTGGAAAACTTCAAGAGATGGATGTCTGTATGACATTTTGTAGTGCTCATGAGAGATGTTCTCAAAGACTGGTATTTTGGAATTGGATCTACAAAAATTGCCTTTGTCTGATGATTTAAATGTTAACAAAGTTCCCCTCATTACAGAAGTGTCTGAAAATTCTGCTCCAAAATGGTCAACTATCTTACAGGTCAAGATGTTGAAATGAATATTAGTATTCAAACCACAATTTGCAGGATGTTCTACTCATTCTTTTACCCCTGTGACCCTTTGGGTAAACTATATTAGACAGCAGTCACAGCTTCCAGGAGGACTTTGACCTCTCTATTTGGGGTTACACTCCCAGATAATATTATCAAAATTAAAATTTAAATTAAAAAAATCTGTAAAGTTTGTATTTTAAAATTCAGGTTATATTGCGATTCCTGTGTGTGAAGTCTTTATGAGTTTTTTCTCTAATGTTTGTCCTTACCAAATAGTATTTCAGTTTTAAAACTTTAAATGCCTTATCTAGGCATCAATAATTAAGTAGTTAATTATCAAAATATAATAGACTAATATTTGCAAGATTTCCAAAGCAACTATGGAAACTAGGTGTTAAAGGGGTGGTTTGTAAAATTATCTTATTTTATGTAGAAAGTTTGTGCAACTATGTTTGTATCAGTTTTATCTTAGAATTTTTTTCACTGAGATCCAATAGTTCTGAAATCTAAAAATTCTTCAGAGTTTTTGAATGAATACCACCCAGCTCTGGAATCAGATTGTAAAACGTTTCTCTGAACGTTCCAGTTAGAGGAAAATTGTAGCCACTTAATGAGGAGATGCTTGTGACCACCTTGTGACCAGCTGAAGTATTGCAGTTATGTGATCATCAGAGAAGTAGAAAATATTTCAGTAGCTTTTCTTCCGAAAGTTTTTCTATTCAGTGTAAAAATTCAATCCTCATATTCATGTTTTTTTATTGAGAATGCTTCAAATTCTTGGCCCAGGTAGCTTTATTACATCGTTCTAATCCATATAAAATTGCTTGGTTTTTGTTTTTTGAGTTGTTTTTTTTTTTTTTAAGTGTATTAAAATAGACCTTCACATAATAGACCCAAAATAAAAGCTGACTTATGCTGACATAGGACATTGCCCCCCCATACACATGCAAAGAAAAGTTGAAATTCTTTTCTCCTGACACTTTTCACAGTTTAGTTTATGGAATGAGCATGTAACTTTGTGACATAAATGTATTTTGACATTCTCTGATGAAAGACCAGCACTTCTGTTCTGACAATACTCTGACAAGTAGTGTGCTGTTACAGTTGGCTATATGAACCACTCACTCTGGGATTGTAATTTGCACTGAATCATCTGCTCTGACATAACTGAGTCCAGGCTCATGTCAAGCATTGGGCAGCTTGCCTTACCTTCACAGAAGACTAAAGTTCCTCCTGTTGCCTTTATCCTTTTATCAGATCACTTTTTCTCTTTAGACCCTTTCAATATACTTCTCTTCTGCTGCTCACCTCAACCTAGGCAATGCCGATGTGATCTAGGTTGCCAAACATGATCTTGTCCTCTGGAATTTCACATCTCAGAGTTGTGCTTTTTCCATTGTGTAAAATGCTGAGAGAGCAGGTATGTGCCTCTAAGCCATGAATCTTAGCCTTGCTGCCTTGTTAACAAGTTATGCCCATTAGCTGATCCATGACAACCATTCCTACATGTACTGCTGCCCCACACCACTTAAAAGGAGTTAATCTCTTTTTCATTAAGATGTAAGTTACATCAATCAATTCTGCATTTACTACAGTCTGTAAGCTCCTGTGTGCTGATTTATAATGATATGTGCAAAGGGTCTTGTTTAATGATAAATTTTAGGAAACTCAGAATTCCTTACATCTCTCTGAGCAATGACTGATTCCGCTCCAGAAGTGCCATCAAATATTGTATGCAGGCAGGTAGCTAGACCAAATAATTTTCTTTAAAATGGCAATGACATGGGCAAACTGTTTCCACAAAAAAATTATGCACTGTTTCAGTAAAGCTTCATTTTAATTTACGGGGTTTCCTTCATGAAGAAAATGCTTTGACTTCTATTCTTGCTAATCATTTCAGCTGTGAGTGAACTCCTTGAAAAGAGCTAGACCCTGTTATTTATAATTTTCTGTATTTTATTAATTTCACAAGGCACAAAGGGTTATTAAATGTCTGTGGCTGGTCCACATATATAAATATCTCAGCATTTTTAAACTTAGAAATCAAGGTATCAGATTTTAGTAACATAAATGAACATTTGTGATGAGTTTAGGTATAAAGCAAAATAAAATAGACCATTACCCTAGAGTAGAAATCTAGAGTTTCCTTTAGGCAAATAAGCATTTCCTTTTCTATCAGTAAAACCTTTTGTACTCTTTAAATTGAACCTGTTAAAGGTTATGCTGGGTTTGATGGCCTAGAAATTAAAGCATGAAAAACATATGGATCTTAATGGAGAGTCTTTCAAAACTCTAAAGCAAAAGATTTTGCTGTCAAATATTCTTATTCTTCTTAACTTGCCAAATTTTACCTCAGTATTGGGGTTAATTACTGTATCTCTATTGTGCTTGTTTGGGGATCTTTTTAAAATTCCTATGGAGATAGAAAATCACCTCTGCTACAAAATGGAAAAAAAAATAATTTACGTGTTATAATTTTCAATTTGAACATTGTTAAAAGGAGCGACCATGCAAACAGAGCTGCCATCTTGTGGATAAAAATCTCCTAAGAGCTGGTAGTTCATGTTGCCTGAATACAGGAGGAAAAATGTTTATAATAGTCGTCAGATCTACCTGACTTGGCATTCATCTCATGTACAGGATTATGAGAGCTGTAATTTTGAGCTTACACAATCAATCTCTAAAAACTCATCACCTGACTAATTTCCCCAAAAATCTTTAAACCTAGCCCTTCCAATATTAATAACGTATAGGTTAAGCAATACTGAAGAACCACTTGTGTTTTTCAATTAGTGTTTGGTGCAGAACTATGTTTTGTAATATAAATAATTGGTTTAACCATTAAATTGATGTGACAGAAATAATTGTCAAGCAATTAAATGCAATAATGATTTCAGCCCATGGGAAATATATACTAATAAACCTGGGTTTCACTCTGCTTGAGGACTAAAATATCCCCTCTAGTTAGATTCTTCAGCATTATTCATAACATCTATGAATGTTAGGTTATAGAAAGGAAAACAGATAGTTATTGAAAATCATTAGTCACTTCTGTTTTATTTCCTTGTTCTTTCCTTCTTCTTTTTTCCACGTGATTTGAACTTGAAACTAAAAAATGCCAAGAAATATCATTGCCAACAGCACCTTTATTTTGTGTGCCAGGTGGGAGAGTTGACAAACCAGTCTTTACAGATATGGAACTCATGGCACAATGATAGGAGCTTATGAATTCTGTGCTCCTGGATTTCACAGTCACACTTTGAGCTCTTGTTTATTTCATTGAAGAGATTTTTCTTTTAAAGAAACGGTCTAACAGCTTTTTATTTTTCCCCTGAAGTGACTTGCTAGTATTGCATATTTAAAGGGTGTAATTTAAATAATATCATTTAAATTATTTTCATTATTTTTATTTTGAACTGGTTATAATACACGTGTGACAGCATGTAGAAGTGTGAAAAAGGCTGTGTGCCTTGATTAGGATCATGGAACTGCTCTGTTATCTACAACTGTTATTTTGTTAAGCCTGGCTCTCCAAATTCTTCCATGGTTTTAAAAATACTGGTGATAGATAATTTTTGAAACAAGGAGCATGGAAAAAATTGATAATTTATCAGTAAATTCATGAATAGATCAATTTCAAGACATTCATTAATGATATATTACTGCAGAAAAAAAAATTTTTTGGTAAAGAAAATGTCAAATTATACAGGTCATTTACTAAAAAGTATTCTGCACTAATATTCCAAATTAGCATTGATACTATACTTTCTAAGTAAGTTTTCTAAGTTACTGCTTAGTTCATAAAGTATAGGTTCTATTATCACTGGAGAATAAGAAACTTTATGAAAGCTGAGAACTTGTAAAATATGGCACTCTACCATTTAAAATGATCTAGAAGGTAATCTGTGAGTGACACACTCTTTAAAGGTATAAAGTATACTCTACATAAGAATAAAAAATGCATAGAATTTTAATTCATCACTTTAAGATTAACTAGATATTGGAAATCTAGGTATTCTTCATGCTGAATCAACTAGTGTAATAAAATTTTGACAACAATGTTTGGTCTAGACTATATATAGCATTAAATTTTCAGGAGAATATAACTTTTACATACAATACATCTTAACATACTTTATCTCATCAATAGTTCTTTTCCTTATGACTCATGATACTATGCCTTACCTTTATCATTAGTCATACAAAAGCAAAGCTGACATTCCCATTGTTCAAATTAGTCCTTTCTGACCTGAAATTCGTTTTTTTTCACTTTCTATAGCATTGAATCTTTTTTAATAACTATTTCCATCTAAACTACCATGTTTTTTGAGAAGAAATAACTGAACAAAGGCTTTCATTTTGGCCTAAATAATGTTTTGACTAATAGGTTAGCCTCCAGATCCCCACACAAAACTGGTGTTTATTAAGTCCCCAGAATTTAATCTCCTGAGTCTCTCAAACTTTGTGAAAGAACCACAAGAAAATGACAGAGCTCTTTATCAAGTTTATTCTAGAAATCTTCTCTTATATATCTTTTAGATGAAGTTAAACTGTGTTGGATTATATTTCATTTTTCCTGCTTTTTTTTTTTTTTTTTTTTTTTCTTGGTGTAGTTGATTCTTTGGTCTTTTTATTCCCCAGAGAACAAATTGAGCAATTTTTTTTTTTGAGGGATAGCAGACCATAAATAAACTCATGTGTTATATTATTAACTCTAAATGCATTTGGGATCAAGTTCCTATCCATTGAAAGAAAGTGTTAGTTTCCCAAGATTTAAAAAAAAAGTGACATAGAACAAAAGATACAAATACAACATGTGATGGATCAGATTTTTTGCATTTTTCTATAGAGTAATGAGATTTTATTGCCACTTAAAGGTGAGAGATCAAAATATTCATTTATGGAAAAAATAATTATTTAAGCAGATTTAGACTCATTTTAGAGTACTCGTGATTTAGGATATTGCCTGTAACATAGCTAAATACTTAGTGCCACTACCTTTAGGACATCATAGATTTGGAAAAGTGTTTCATGCCTGATTTACTAATGAATATCTGGGCTGCTACTTAGCATTAAAAGAATAATTCTGCATGTACATTTGTGCATCTCTATACTTTTTCTGTTACTTTCAAATACCGAAAAAGACACAAGAAACAACCTAACATTGCAATAGTGCAATATTCTTGAATTTACACCTTTTCCAGCACGTGCCTTTATTAATCTCATGTCTTAAAAGGACACAATGCAAAATCATTAAAAATATGAGTTCTCCAGGTGCTGCATGAAAGGGTAATACCTTTCCTTTAATACCTTTTCTGTACAATATTTTGATGATTACTCTCATTTAGTAAACAGATGATGAAAATGCAGATACCTGTGGGTCTTGTTTAATAATTTAGGCAAATTAGGTTTTAGAATTTATTTAATTGCTACATTCAATAGCTAAGCCACAACAAGCACACCTGGTCCCCAAAGCAGGAGCTTCTTGTATAATCTCATTTCTTACTAGGAAAAAAAAAAAAAAAAAAAAAAAAAAAAAAAAAAAAAAAAAAAAAAAAAAAAAAAAAAAGAGAGAGAGAGAAAGAAAGATAAGAAATGAAAGGTAAACAAAAAAAAAAGAAAAAAAGAAAAAAAGCAGGAAGAACGGAAGAACACCTGTGTGTATGTATGCCATGACTAGAGAGACACCTTTCAGTGGGCGGCCGGCAGTTTAGGGTTAAGGGCCGGTGCAGGTGAGGGAAGCCAATGAGCGCCCGCCCGGGGCTGTGCCTGACATCATCCCGCCGGGGAGCGCCCAGCCCGGCCGGGGCAGCGCCCGCCGCCGCCCAGCCCCGCCGTGATGGATGCTTACAGCTCCTCCGTGAAAGCCAATTATCTCGCTTTTGTGTGAGGCCCAGGGATCGCTCAGGCTGCCTGCTCGCACACAGCGCTGCTGGATCCAGCTGAAGCAATTGTTTTCCCTGTGTCTGGTAAGAGTCTGGTCTGGTTTGCCTTCTCTTTCAGAATGAAGGTGGTGTGCCTAACCTGGGAGGGGAATTGCTTTCATAGTTCAGAGGCTCATATGCCTATAATATGTAAAAAGCAGAGTTTTACTGGCAGAAAGGAGATCCTGTAGAAAGGGAATGGTTTTAAAGGAAAAAGTCTGTGTCTGGCAAACTACACTTTGCAATATTGAAAATAATAGCCTGCATATTTCTGCTGCTCTTCAGATGAGCTACGAGTTATTCGGCTGATGAGAATACCACACAGATCAGTTCATTTAATACTTATATTTTTCCTTTCTTTACCTTTAACACCTGTGTTTTTCCTTTGAAATCTAGATTTTTTTTTAATGAACAAAGAAACAGGAAGATTTAAGAAGAGGGGATTTAATGTTTTAACAGGTTTAGAAATGTTCTGGAATACTTTTGCAGATATCAATCAAAACCTGTGAAGAATATTGCCAAGATTTTTAAGTTTTCAGTTCTGGAATTAGTTATAGTTACTTTGTTCTGCTAATTTCTGTAATCTAAAGTGCTAAGAAACTGAGTCAAAGATAAAAGTGTTCAATATACAACATGTTGGTAGCAAAACACCCAAGACAGTTTTGGTTTATATGTTTTTCCTGTTTATGGTCTGCAGCTCATCTTAAAAAAAATCTCATTCTGTAGCTACATAAGTGTATATATAAAAGTGTTTATATCTTTTGCGTTGTTGGCAGGTTTGTGGCTTGCACAGAGAGAGGAGGGAGAGGGGAAGGATTTTGTGTAACTTCCTAGTTTTGCAAGAGAATGAGTACATTTTAAAGCTTCTGAACCAATGTGGATTTAAGAGATTAGAAGTGACACTGACATTGACAAATCAGTTTCAATAAAGAATTTAATTGACTGAAGGAGTTCAGGGGCTACTGTATGAAGAATCCAATAACCAGTTTAACTAGTCAAGTAGTGTACCTAATAGGAAATAATAAATAGCAGGTTCCAGTTAATTTAAAAGCTTGATGACATTTACTTTATAGTGATTAAAATTCACTAGGTCACTTAAGAACTCTCTATCTTTATTTCAGTAATCCATGATTCTACAATACAAAGTTTAAAATAATGACATATGTAGTGAGCATTACAAGTGCTTGGAAAATTGAGATATATTGTCATCCAATTTAGCTATGACTATCTCTGCTCTAGTCACTGTCGGAAGAATAATAGTTATTTTCATCTCAGACATCACTTAAGACAGTAGGGCTTCTCAGCTGTGTTACACTTCTGCGCACTTTACTAGTTCAGTCCTGTCTGTGCTGTTCCTGGTACTTACCATGGTTAATTCAGCTCTGGATAATAATGTGACAAACAATTCCAGGCTTTTATTAAATGACATATCTATAATATGGGTGGTGTTAGAGGAACATATTTTTGTTAAGGTTAAATTGTTATTACTCTTTCTTGTCTTTTTACTAGCAATTTTTTCTAGGAGAGATGACCATGGCCTTTATGGGAGAGGAGTATTTAACATTTTACTACTCTACTCTTCTTGCTTAGATCATTATTAAACTTGAATTTATCTTATGCTAGTCTTGCAGCTATGCTTTTAATATTTTTAAATTTTAAAAAAATAAGTGTTTTCACCTCTCACTCATTACATACTTACCCATTGCATAGGTCCATGTCATTTGTCAATGCATTGTTGCTAGGCTTCATGTCAGATCTCCCAGTAATTGTTTCTACTTGGTCTAGCAAAATTCAAATATAAACAAATTATGTATTATTTTTGCTAAAATAAAGCGTGATGCATACAAGATAGATGCAAGGCTGATTTGTTGCATGATCACAATGTTCTGATCCGAAGCATTCAAAGACTTTTTTCTGTAAGTGTGCTCTCTTATGTACCGATGCACATTGTTTTATTAGATAGTAATCATGGAACTAAACAAGCCAAGGAAACTTAATGATATGATAATCCAAGCAGATAGCAATCAGCTTCTTATAGGAAATGAGACTTTCTTCTTTAGTTTATCCTTTCAAAAGGAATAGAAATAAGTTCTGGTACACCATTTTATGGGAAAAAAAATGGAGTTTTTTTTTCTTATTTTCAATCAGAAACTAAAGTTATCAGAAAAAAAAAAAAGTAGAAAACCATATTTTTTGGATAAAAAGTGTTGTGATCTCTTTTTTTTCCCTTAAAATAATAGAGGTATCTGTGGTAATGCTAGCCCAAGGGCTGCCTAGCATATTTACCATTGCTTTGAAAAAGAGTGCCTCTAGTCTTCTACTTGGTTTTACTCCATAAGGTCCATATTACATCAATGGCCTGCTGTATTAAAGGATGAATTTGAATGAGGTTGCTATTGTCCACATAGGCCATTTTGTTTGTCTGAATATCTGTGAATGAGTCAACTTGAACATTTTGACAATGACATCAGGTAATAGCCCTTACAATGAAGATTTGAGTCATTCCTCCTACACAAGATACTCTTCTCTTTGTCAGGCAATTTGGAGAAAAGTGACAAAAGGAGTCTTTGGGGTTTTGGTTTTTTTGTGAAAATTCAATGCATTCAGTACTTCTTAGAGATAATAAATGTGCCAGCTAAGCAGAAATATTATAATAACATCAATTTCTCAAAAAAGTAGCCATACCTCTAGTCGTAAAAACACAAACTGAAAAGAATCCTTCTTCCTCTATAACCATCAAAGGAAAAATTAGGCCTAGAAAAATACAAATTAAAGTAGTATTGCAATAGCACATTATTTTTGTATCCATTTTCAGTAAGTCCAGGAGACAGAGGACTGCTTTCATACTCCAAGCTTTGGTCCATGGGTCAGATCCTTGATCTAAGACGGATTACAAGGACACTCCTCTAGGATCTTCCAAATTATAAAAACAGTCTTAAAACCGTGGGCTGCAACCATCCTCCTTGTTTATCAGTAAGGTCCTTTATGTGTAAGTGTGTCAAATGAGACCTGAAAGTCTATTTGGTTCCTTTAGGTTTTTATCCTTATATTCCACCACCCAAGGTTAAAAAAAACAAACAAACAAAAAACAAAACAATAAATCCTTTTCATCTATGTAGTGGTTAGGAGATTTTTTTTTTCCTTTTCTATTCTATTTTTCTCTTCCTTAATTCAAAGGCAACAGAGATTACAGAGAGTATTTCGAAAGTGGGAGAAGTAAAATGCAGATCTGCATCTGTCCCTCCAAGTTGTTGTTTTCCTCTGGAAAGAAATCCAGATGTACAGACGTGGAGAACTCACCTTGGATGTCCTCCAACAGGACACTTGTCTGGATGATGAAAGGAACAGTAATGTAGATCACACTTTTGTCACACGGTACAGACACAACTTTTTCTTTCCCTCTTGTGTTTTGAATCTTAAATGAAGTCCTGATACCTAATAAAAATTGTGCTAGATGATTATAGTCAAGGACTTACAACACAGATTTAAAAGAAATTTTACAACTTTAGTCTAGACCTTTTGCCTACATACAGCATGGTGCTTCTTTGTTCGTAATTTGTGTATTTCCACACAAGTGTGACATTGTGAATGCCAATTGATTGAGTCAATCCTACATGGTTTTGTGTTAACAGTTTTATGTAATTTTATCTAGGACGTTTCCTCTTATAATGTGTGGAGAGAAAGAGGCATGTCCAAAAACAATCCGTCTCATCATTAAGATACTTATTTGAGATAGATACACTCAATTACTCTCTGGAGGGGAAAATTCACTCCATATAGACAACCTACTCAAATATTTTCAATTATGTGTCAAACTTCCTGACTTTCAAATATTGTCTAATTAAGTTATCTTAGATTTGAGTAGCATTCAATCCCACAAGTAACATAAATATTAAATGACCAAATAATTATACTTGTTATTTGCGGCACATAGGAGTCGTTACTGATTTCTGCAATAGATGGACTCTGGACTTCATCTCTGCGGTGGCAGGGGTGTTGACCAGGGCACTGGTCTTTGCAAGACTTTGAGGTTCCACAGGTATTTGCTGGCAGTCTTGTCCACTGGTATTTGCAAGAAATGTAAAGGTTTGGGAAATGCAGATCTATAGCTAGCAACAGGGGGAAGCATGATCCAACTCTTACATTAATTCAAGCATTTTCTCCCATGCTTAAAAATTATAATTCCTCTCCCTGATAATTTGTTTACCTGCTGTCAGAATCACTGAAGACTCTAGCTGTTTCTCACATGCACTGCACATTTTCAAAGTATTACAACTTGGTTATTTCTTTTCCCCTTCCTAAAAGACACAGCACGCAAGTTTTTTCTGCTGAACATCTTCAATGCCCCGCACAAACATTAGGAACTTCTCAGACATTCACAGTATTGCTCATGGACAAAGCAATGTCACTTTTCTAGCTTCATTCTTTGACAACATCAGATGTTCAGAATCTACAATTTCAGAACAAATGAGCTTCATGAGTTTATCTTTTCAATTTGTCAGTCCATTCTTTTTGCTTCAGCCTCTAAGCAGAGGTTCTTAAGAATCTCCTGAGCAATGTAACATTTTACTCTGCCCTGATGCAAAAAAAAAAACAAAACCAGCCCAGTGTATATAATAAATCTTTCATTGGACCCATGATTTTTTTATTGAAATATTTTGTTGCAGTTTAAATATACAGGCATGTAAAATAATAATATCTCAATCAAACTTTTGTCATCCCTTTTAACTTCAGACATGTAGCTGGGAAATACTGGATACAACTTTGAATTTTTTCTGAACTATCACAATCAATCTCTTAATAAACTTTGGATTTTAGGATCTTGACTTTCTTAGAATGTTAACTAACTGAGAAGTAAAGGATCATAATGCATAAACAGAAGGTGAAGAGTACTTTCATTAACGAAAACAATGGAAAACTACTGCTCTCTTTCTATTCCCTATAAATTTAACATTTTAACAAAATGAAGTGATCAAAATTCCAAAGATTCAGGAGAATGTTTCCTGAATGAAATGTAATCTCTTACAATCTATCATCATAGAATAATATTACATTATCATTTGCAAATGAGAAGTACAGCTTTCATAGTTGCCAAGATGTACTTATCCACATCTGATGGTCCCCATTAATTTTTAACAATTGTCCTGTCACCTGTCCAGTGAGCTGTAGAAAATACTGTGGAGATGGCACATTCCTTGATGATTGCAGTTAATGCTGCTGCCCCTCCGAATCAGCATGAAATGTAGACGCTTTTATGACTGAATCCGCAATTTGGGATTTGATCATGCTATTTATAGTATTGCTAATGGTCTGTAGCACTGACAAGGGGTGTGTTGAAGTCATCCTCTCAGTTACTCTTGTTTTTAGTTATAGGGCATAGCAGACATCTGGATCTCATGTTTTAGTAGCTAGACAGAAAATAACAGCACAAAGAGGTCATGATTTTCAGTGGTGGAAGATTTTAATAGGCTTGGGGGGGGTTGTTTGTTTGTTTTGGGTTTTTTAATATCTGTGGATGTTTCTAAACCAATATTTAGATCTAGGAAAAAGTAGCATTTTATTTTGATGTAGTTTCTAGAAGGTCGATTTCAGTCACATGATAAAGTGAAGGGAGGCTTAGCGACATCTAAAAAGTAAAATTGAACTTAACAAAAACAGCTGTACATGGGTTTTAAACTTGCCATGCATTACTGTATCAGCAAAATGCAATTTTCAATTTTTATCAAAATTCTTTAGAAACACTGCATCAGTGAAGGAGAAACACTTCTGAAAAAGAATGGTTTACTTCCAAGTCCCCATTTTGTTTACAAATCCAATTCCTAAAATGTGTAGTATCTAGTATGTTTTAATTTTAAACCTAAAAACCCTGTTATACACTACAAAAAATATCTGGGAAGAGTGCTTCTCAAGTTAATAACATTAGAATATTTAGGATATTGCCTGATTTTTATCCCTCTCTGAAAGTGTATCTGAATGTTATCATGCCCAATAGCTCCAAAAGTATCAAGAACTCTATTTAATGCCACAGTTCTCATGATTGCTGTAACCAATGTGTAAAGAACAGCAGGAATTATAACATCTTGTTTCATTATTTCATCTTAAAATTCTCATAGAGCCATGGGGAGGAAAAAAGCAACAGCAACAGCTAAGTACAATAATGATCCCTGTAAACAGTTCAGATCTCCTATGGGTTTGTGTCCCTTAATTAATTAACTACTTAAGTGATTTATACTAAGATTTCTTTTTATCGTTCCATATGCTTGTAAAAAATTAAGCCATTCTTCTCCCTGCAGGACAAACAAGTACTGGCTCGTGCCAGCTTGAGAGAATCAAGCACCATCACTAGCATACCAGGAGAATTGTTTTCTCTCTGCCTCTTGGTTTTGCCCAACACAGAGCACAGGCAGTAAGAGATGTGTTAATCTGAACTGCTTTAATTGGCACGAGAGAATTGTCCCCAGATGTCTTAAGTTTGGAGGCCGCTACTACATTCAAAAGTTGCTCTGTGGGGAAGAGTAGGCCTATTTTCTCAAGAAAACAGTAGTTTTTTTAAATATATGGACATTAAAACTGTGTTACAAAGCTCTGAAAACTTTCATCAGTTGAGGATATCATGGGAAAATGGACCTGCCCTCTTCTATAGGGGTGGTGGAAGCAGTTGGAAATTTGTTGGTTTTAGGATGAACCATAGAACTGTTACATTTCTGGGACATTGTGTTACGAGGATACAGCCTGTAAAGTATGCCCAGAAAAGTGCTGAACATTTCATCTCTACTCTAGTATATCTTTTGAATTTTTACAGTTAGTCTTTCCTATGTACTAATTTAGCTTGCGGGACTATGATTTAGTAAGACATTGAAGTAGGCTATCTATCAAATCCTTTTCTACAGGTTCTGAGAAGTACCAGTAATTCACTGAAATTATTCCAGAACAATAAAACTTCTGAAGGCTGTGGTTGTCTAAAAAGATTAATTTCTTTGTTTGGTTTAGCCAAAAATTTCTAGAAGTTAAGTGTTTCATTCCCAGTTGGATAATTATTTCTCCCTAATATCTGATAGAGACCTTTGAGTTGCTTCTAAGTTAGAAGTAGAGAAGAGACCAAAATCCTCATAAGGCTTGTTAACTTTCTTCCTGTGACAGACACAGAAAGGAGGGATCTGTTTCTTGCAGACCTGCAGTGAATTCCCTTCTGAGTCTTGCAGGGTTTCACCCTGGCACTGCAGTAGTTTCTCTGAGCTCCAGGAGAGCTACACCAAAAGAAATAACTACAGTGATTTTGCTAAGAGTTTCAGAAATTCAAGAATCACAAAAGATTGTGACAGACAATTGCATCATCATTTCTTTGAACAACCGTACTTAATCATATAACTAATAGGAGCTAATTGACTAAGTTCCACCTGCTTCATTTCTCCAGATGGATTCAGAGACTAAAAATCCATGCATTTGTACTTGAATCAATATTCTTCTTGGCACAGACTTATGTATTTTCAGTTATTTGATTGCACTGGAAAGCTTACTTTTAATGTTTTGGGGTTTTTTTAATTAAGTATTCAATTAATGATTTTTTTCATATATAATAAGCTCTATAGTACATCCCAGGGGCTGTATGCATTTGAAATAAAAGCTTTTAAGCAGCTGCGTCCCTTTACTTAAACAAGATGACAGGAATCTTGACATTAAGTCACATGTTAAACATCTGAGTTCCAGGTAAACTTCAGTCTCAAGGACCTGAAACCTGTATTGTTGTGTTTATGAGATTATATCACAAACTCTGACCAGCAGACACAAGCCTCTTCTCACCCAGCCAGTTTAATCTGGGATACTGTGCAACCATTGGAATACATGAATATTGGTATGCTGTTAATGTAGGAAGTCAATTAGCTTTACAGCTGTAGTACTATGATTAATGACAAATTCTGGATTATTTTTTGAGTTTTATCCTGGGCCTGCTTAATGCAAAACATACAGACAATTCAGAGTTGGCTGCAGAACCAGGCTATTTATGTTCCAAAGAACATACTGCATAACACAC
The DNA here is from genome assembly GCA_013401135.1 of Cettia cetti. Lineage (NCBI taxonomy): Eukaryota > Metazoa > Chordata > Aves > Passeriformes > Sylviidae > Cettia > Cettia cetti. The sequence goes on from VZUI01023413.1 coordinate 18,496, forward strand.
TCATTCCCTGTTGGACACCATGGCTTTGTGTGCACGCCATGGCTATGTCCTCTGTCCACTTTGGGATGAAAGACATCTGCAACCCTCTACCTCTGCATTCTTCATTTCCCACTGGAGGATGGACTGTGTTCCATTGTGTACTACAATACTAATTTGAATCTGGATAACTGGGAGCTAGGACAGTGATACAAAACACAGACTGCCTCATGGGTAGTGTTTGTAGACAGCCTGATGAGGATCTGTGTTCAGCACACAACCTTCCTTAATAATTACTCGAAGACCCTTAACAGGGCATCTAAGATGGGCTGGCATTATTGCTCACTGACCGCCTGTGTTTTATGTGGTCTAATACTTAAATTGCTGACTAAAATAGACTACCTGATTTTGACCTTTTGCACTATAAGAAATGTTACTCAGAGGATATGCTATTTTTCTTCATTCTTTCAGTGTTTTGATGTCACTTTTAAAGTCTTTGCTTAAATCACTAAAAGATACTTTTAATAGTTTATTTTGTGTAAGTTGTCCTACGTTGGTCTGTCTTACCTACAGGTCTAGTTTACTGCTCTTTAAATCTTAAAATCAATGAATAAAATTATTCTATGAAGGACAGAATAAACTAAGACAGTTTGAAGATATTTTATGTGGTGTCTTTCCCTGAGTAAAGATTTGTGATTACAGTAGTCATCTGCAGATGGGGATGGGGAAGAGCCTTTGGAACACATTAGGAACAACCGTTAGTTCTCATATATTTCCTTAAGCGACTATTATCAGAGAAAAACCTGTAAGTTCTAGCTAAGTGTAAAGATGTCCTAAAATATAATGGTCTCTTCAGAGAGAAATTGGCTGGGGGTATACTAATGGGAATGCTTTCTAAAGTGGTCATATTTCTCTCTAGTCAGGTTTTGGGTACAAACAAATTGGTGCTGGGTTATGAGGGGAAAAAAAAACCAACTCTCTTTTTTGCTTCACCTGATTTCACCTTTTTAAAGTTATAGACTACAAAAAACAACATCCTCTTTCTGCAACATGAAACCACTTTTGTCCTCTGACTAATCCTTCTTTGGCAAGTGTCAGCGTGAACATTTCCTTAATATCCGTATCTTTGCACTGCTGTGGCCAAAATTTGTCAGTATAGAATCTCAGATTCTTGAGAATTATGGGGCTCCAATTGGCTGTTTTAATTCCCTGTTGATTTCTTGTACAGGTTTTGTATTGACTAAAAGTTTATTTCCAGCCTAAAAAGCTAATTGCATCCTGCATAAAAGGAAGTGTGGCCCATAGGTCAAGGGATGTTATTTTCTTCCTCTACTCTGCTTATTGGAGTCCCCCTGGAGTGCTGCATCCAGCTCTGGGATGCTCAGAACAAGGAAAGATATGGGCCTGTTAGAATGAGTACAGAAGAAGGATGATCAGAGGGCTGGAGCATCTCTTCTGTGAAGAGAGGGTAGCACACACTTCCCAGCATTTGTGAATCTCCCTTCTTGGAGATATTCAAATACCATCTGGAAATGGTCCTTGAGCATGGTCCATGAGCAACCAGTTTCAAATGGCTCTGCATAAACAGGATGGCAGGACACCCAGGTTTCTCTTCCAACCTGAATTTTTATGTGATTTTGTGATTCTTTATCTTTTGAGGACCCCTCAGTACCGCTGTTACTTTGTGCTTAGGCCAAACAAACTAGAAATATAATAAAAATTATTGAGCATGAAGAATTGAAGTGGGACCAGACGACCTGATGGGGTGGGTCCAACCTTACCTATTCTGTTGTTCTGTAATACTTTAGACTGGTAGAATTTCAGGTCAGAGCTACGCTGCTTTAAGCTCTATGGTTTGCCTCCTGCAGTTGTATAAAGCACATTTATTTTGTGGGTGTGAAGATTAGGATCTAATAATGGCGAGATGGATCAGTGGCAACTTGAAAGAGGTTTAGAACTGACTGTTTAGAACAGGGGAATGACCAACACATCCAGTGTTTCTTTGTGGCGTGGGTTTCCTTGTGTCTAGGTTTCATCAGGGGATGCATCCATATGCAGCCTGGAAGTGCTACTCATTACTTACTGTGACTAATTTAGTCAATGTAATTTTAAATTCACTGACACAGAACTGAACATTCTCCTCATGATCAACAGTCACTCAGAGCCAAGAAACTTGACAGGCATTTGCTTCATTTAGTACATGTGCTGTGAGCAGCACAGTGTGAGCCAAACCTTTGTCTTGCACAGTGTCTGACTACAAATATGCCCGTCCTTCTTAAATTTAGGGTTTGTCTACCTTTTTCTCATTTTCTTCACATTTGCTAAATCTTGTGGGGTTTTTTGTCATGAAAAAAATCTGTTAACTTGCAGAAAACAATAAAAAGAAAAGAACAATGACTGGTAAATATAGCTTAGTTTCTTTAAAGCAATTCAATTTAAACATTAATGAGACACTAACAGTAAATAGACTATTGTATGTTTTATAATATAGAGATATTATGACTAAGAAACCTTGAAAAAAAATTGCTTGAAAAAACTTGTTAAAAGAAAAATAAGATTGCTGTTATTGTGACTTTTTTTCATTCTGATTTGGTAAAGATTAGTAAGGTAATTCAAGCAGTCTGGAAAGAGTTTTGTTGATGTTGTTTTCCAGTTCAGTGCCAGATTGCAGATGTGACAGCACTCTGGTGGCCCAGTAAGGACCAACTTTAGTAATACGGATATGTATTTCTGTACCACTGCAGTATCTACGTTTACAGCAGCAAGATTTGATAGGATTTATAAGATATAAGATACTCCAATTTCATCACAAGTATCATTGCAATATAGCTTCAGGTTTGCAAAAATAATTTGGTCATCTGAAAATGCTGCCTATGTAATGCCAACTTTTGTGCTAATGTGAATTTCCAACTGTGTAAAGTAGAAGTGTAGGTAAATTCAATTTAACATTCCCAGAGGCACAGACTTACATACTCCTTTCTAAAACTAATCAGTTATTCATTCATGAATCTCATTTTCCTCAGTCATATCTACGTACTTTACATTTCAACCTTACATTGCCTTAACTTTCAAAATTCAGTATTCAGCTGTGAACAGTGAAAAACATTTAATTGATATCTAAGGTACTCCAAATAAGTTATTTGTAGTTTATCTCCTTCCTCAAAGAGAACAAGTATTACTTGGCTTCTTTTTATGACAAATGCTCACTTTCTTCCCCATCTCTTCATAATTTTGAACTTCTTATCTAGTTTATAGAGAAAGCCAAAGTTTAGATAAGAACCCTTAAAGTTCTGTTAAAACAAATTGTAGAATGCAGAGGTTCTGAAAGTAAGGCAGAGAAATCTCATTGTACATTGACTGGCAGAAGCTAGATGCACAATTGGCAGGTGCAGATAGGTAAATGAGGTGGTGCTCCTAAAGCTTCCATCTGCCTCATAGCTAACAATGATGTCACAAGTGTCCACTTCATGTAGAGATGGCTTAGGAAAAAAACAAAAACAAACCACATCTATAAGAAAGCTTTTCTTCAGTTCTGTTCTGAAAACAAGATTTCCTGCTAAGTGTTCCTGCTAATCTATGATTATTCTAAACTTATTTCTTTTCATTTGTATTTTTTGATCAATATCTTCCCTTCTCTTTGTTCCCTCTCTATTAACTTTGCCCTTTACCATTTCATTTGCTACTTAGTCTTATTTATTCCTATTCCTTCTCTTCTGCCTGATCATGTCTTCAAATTGTTCTAGTGTTTGTCATCTTGCAGTATGTGGACCACAGGTATTTCACAGATACCAGAAAATGGTATATGAGTTGCTTTTTTAGTCAGACACATTTAAACACAGATTTATATAAAGAAGGCAAAGCAGAGAAGGTCATGAATGTGATTGCCAGTGTGCATTGTATGTAATTTTGTATTTTCTTTATCCTTGTAGAATTTTCATTGAGGATTCCGTCGGACTTGCAATTGCAGACACTATTTTTTTAATCTCATGTGTTAGCACAGTTTTCCAGTGCACTAAATAAACACTCTACACTCATCCTGTTACAAGCTACAGTGTTCTGGATGAATTTCTAATATTCCCTCTATGTTTCATCTCTCAAACAATATGTGATATAAGACAGAATCACCTGTGGATCCTCTTTCTGTGTTTTAAACTACTAGGGCTCAGGTTTTAATATCTGGATTGATTTTTTTTTAATGAGATTTGATCCATCTGATATTTTATTATTTTTTATTATTTTAATACTTCAGTTGCATTATGGTTTTGCAGGCTAAGAGAAATCAGCATATCTCTGCAGGACTCTATATTATTCTACAAGTTAAGCAAGAGACGTGGTTTTCTTGGTGCTGGGCAATAATTTCTATTGTAAGGTAGTTACAACAGGCAAGATATAGACATCCCAATATTGTGGTTTGGGGGTTCAGCTGGTCCTCATCCTTCTTTCCTGCAATGCTGCAAGCAGAATGAACTCACATCTTCTTGCAGCACAACTTGTTAGTTTTGAAAATGAAAAGCAGTAAATTGGAGTAATATCTTAAATGAGTATGTGTTTTTCAGATTATACACCCTTTCCTTTTATTCTCAATTAATTGGTTTTGTTGGTGTTGTGGTTTAAGCCCATCTGGACATTAAGCACCTCACAGCCCCTCACTCAAGCCCCCTTTCTCTCTGCTCCCAACCCCAGTGGAATGGGGAGGAGAATCAAAGTAAAACTTCTATGTTAAGATAAGAAAAATTTAATAATTGAAAATAAAGTAAAATACAGTAATAGTGGTGAATGATAATACTACTAATAATAATAAAAAGGGAAAAAAATTATGCACAATGAAAGTTGCTCACCACCTGCTTATCAACATCTGAACTTTTAGTCCAATAATTATAATCAATCAAGAAAGAGAGACCGTCCAGGTCTACAGGATTTGGGGGTTTTTACCTGTAGTGATTGCAAAGCCTGAAGTCTACAACAGCAGTTCAAAACTTTTTGCCAGTTTTAACTATAGTAGTGTTACTTATTGAAAATGCAACTACAAACTGAAACAATAGAAAGCTTAATGTAGAATGTGTGGATATTTTAAGCATATGGTAGATATTAGTAGTTAAGTTAGCATATTGTACCTGAATTCAGGATGAAAAGATTAATTATGTAGCTGTATGTGTTAGAAAAGAATATTTTGGAAGATGGGGAATGCCAACTAGATTCAAGGAAAAAAAAAATCTTTTTAATTTGCATCTCTACATGAAGTGGACACTTGTGATATCATTGTTAGCTATGGGGCAGATGGAAGCTTTAGGAGCACCACCTCACCTACCAATAATTTTTTAATTTATTTAATTCTTTTAATATCTTATTTATGTTATTGCTAACTGTATACAGGTTCCCACCAGTTTAGTCTCCTAGTCCTAGACAATGTTCTATTTTAAGCAGTGACAAAGCAAAATATTTTTAAAACAAGTGTTAAATTTTGCCTAGATTAAATAACCAGAAATAATTTCACAGAATAGCGACAAAATTTAATATTACATTAGCGTATCCTGAGATGAAATCAGACATTTTATACTAATTTTATACATTTTGTGCATCTTAAAGAATTTATACTAAATTATCCTATGTACCTCAGGAAGTTTGGGGCCTTTATCATTCATCAATTAAGATGGAAATGCTTGCTTTCTTAAACCTTAAATTTTGTATCATAACTAGTAGTATACAGCTGCACTGATTCGATAGCAAAATTTTAACCTCATCCCTGATTCACTAGATTTGAAAAACTTGTTTTGGGAAACCTCTAACCTCTCAAAATTTATTGCCATCACATTTCACAACCATACTGAACTTTTAGACATTTGTAACACATTGGAAATAGTGTTGGAAATCTGATCTTCTGCACTACAGAGTGACTCTTATTCTTCTATGAAGCTGAAAATTTTGTGACCAAGGGTATAATTTTTTCAATTATCCCAATGATTATGAACTTTTTTATTTTGAAGTTTTATTTGAAGAACTGATATGTGACTAAACTGTGTGCTAAAAAAAATGAATATATTTCCATTTTTTGAATGTAATACAGAACTGAGTTCCTTTCTGACTCTTGAATATTAGATTCATTATGTCAGCCAAATGAAAGCCAAATATGTATTCAATTAATGTCAAAATATAAATTAGAGGCTATAAACACTCTTTATTTAAATGGGAAGATTTCATCTCCTTATCAGTACAAGATGAAAGTAAAGCAGAATTCTGCTTCCATTGGAAAAAACCTTCAGCATACGATTTTTTTTTCTGTAGAAGACACTTTTGTATATACCATAAAAGTTCAAGAGCATCCTTCTCTGACCTTTTTCACAGATTAAATGCAGTGAAATAAATTGTGGTATACAGGGTACTGACTGCAAGTTGAAGTCCTTGCATCAATGAATTTTCCATTTAGTAGTATAGTTTACTTTCTTACTGGAGTTCTAACTAATGTATTTTTGTTATATTTCTGACTCTGAGTCCTGCAAATGTTTTTTAGAGTAATAATTAAATATTATGGGGCTGTAGGATATCCTAGCACAAATATTATAGATTATGTGAATAATAAGGACATTATTTTAAGGAACTTTTTATTTAGACTGTCATTTTGCAAGGAAATTAATTTCATGTATATCAGTTAGAGGTTGTCTTTGAATGAGAAATACAGAAGTGAACCTATAATGCTTATATAGCTAGTATCTCTGTAGATAACATATTTCCATTGACTTAACCTCAATCTAGGGGTTGGGTTGTTGAATTTCACATTACCAATGAAGCTATTTAAACAAAAATTGAGTTTGAATGTAGGAATATTTTATATTCTTCTTCTCTGTTGAGTGTGGATCACTTTATCTGTTTTGGTTTCCATATTTTTTTACTGTCACATACAGCGTACAAGAAAAAAGAATGCCTCAGAAATGCTTAATGATGTTTTATGCTCTTTCACCATCTACAGATACATGTAAAAGGAACAGTTTCTTTCTGTCTAACTCAATACAAACACCTTAAAATAAATTTGTTTTTCTGCTACTAGATAACAAAAATAGACATTAGTATTTGCAAACATGGACATATTCATCTGATATCTGACAAAAAAGCAGAGAGTGAATTTCTGCCATGGAGGCTTGATCATGTGCAGAACTGACATTTGAAATGGTAACGGCTTTTGTAACATCATCTTTTTTCCTTTTAAAACATAAACATAGAGCTGAAGAATAAAACAAACACAGTAATTATTACTTAAAAGAACTTTACACAACAAAAAATTATTTTTAAAATTTTGAAATCCAAAAGCTATGTCTTAGTGAATTCATTAAGCCTAAAATGCACATCAAAAACATTTCCTTGTTTCTCTCTCAAAAAAAAAAAAAAAAAAAAAATTCAATGCATGAACATGTGACCTTCTATAGTAAAACTACGACAGATATTGTTGGAAGAAATGTTAGCTTGGATCAGAATATGATTGGCTTTTGCCTTAAAATTTTCTGCTTATGTGTTTCTGAATCTTTTCACATAATAGAAGAAAACAGTTAATTGAATGAACCAAAAGACCACAGTTTTCTTACCTCACTATTCTGTGTAGTATCTACATTAATGAAGACGTTGGTAATAAAGGAAGAAAGAATCTTCATTCTGTCTTTTGAGACAGAAAAATAGTGTAGTTATTTGTCGTGAGGATTTTGGAGATTGATTTTCTGATTGTCATATTTACAGAACCATCTTTATACTAAAATGATATAGAAATCACTGTACTTTATGAATTAAAGCCATTATGTCTTTCATGGATCCTAACACCAACTTCCACTAGGCCTTATTCAGGAGACCTTGAGTTTTCATTCATTTCTTTCATTCCTCATCAGTTCAATTATCAATTATATCACTTGGTAATTGACTAAACTTGGTGTGTGCCCTACGCAGGACTGAGGGTTTTTTCTGTAAATTGGAGATAATAGTCTTGATTTATGTGGATATTTCAAGCGCTAAATAAATGTCTGAAAAATGTTCTGAGAGACACAATAAGTAGGTTCTGTGTATTAAATAATGGTATTACTTTTTGGCCATATTACATCACAAAACAGGGAAGTAAGAATTAAACTCTATCTTCAAAATTCTAGCTAAATTACTTTTGGTTACTTCCTTTGCTGAGTGTCCAGAAGGTTGGCAATTTTCTGCAGGGCACAGCAAACCCAGATTTTCAAACTTTTACTTCAATTGTGTGACATTTTTGAATGTAAGATTTACGTTTACCTAATACTTGTTAGCAAATTGATTATTATAAAACACAAACAAAACCCCGCCAACAAAAATCAGTCATGGGAAAAAAAATAGATTTGAATGACCAACTTAGTGGAAAAGCTTTAATAAACCATGTTTTAAATTATACTTCCAAAATAGTCACACAGCGGAGACATTATATATATATATATATATATTTTTTTTTTTTTTAGCAGATCTGGTCTGTTGCTTCACACAGCGGAGACATTATATATATATATATATATATTTTTTTTTTTTTTTAGCAGATCTGGTCTGTTGCTTGAACTTCTGTGAGGGGAATTTACTGATATTTGTGCTACCAGAATTCTCAGTTGTAAATTAGTTCTGGTGAAAGCCTTATGCAACTTATGTGATGGTGATGCAGTGAGACTTTCCCTTTATTCTAAAAAGATCAGCCAGGTACATCAGAGGGAGCATTGACTCTTGAGGAAAAAGTAGAAATGCTCTTAGGCTTTGTTTTCAAAGCTATTTTTTCAGAGTCTTTTGTGACTCTGAAGGTTATCTGTGACCTCTGAGTTCTCGCCTGAGTCCTCCAGGGACCACAGAGTGAAGAACAACTAGCATTTTGATCATAGAAAGAAAGCAGAGCTCCACTTCAGTGTGATTGCTGCCTTGACTAGCAGACCATGTTGCTGTTTTATTATTACCAGAAAACCTCAGTCATTCAGACTGATGACTGAGAAACCCATTGGGAGTTACCAAAATACTGCTGTACTCTTCCTCTCCACCCCTCACCAAATACACTTGATTCATTGATTGGTAGCAATGGTTTTAAACTGCTCTTCCAAACGTCATAAAATGGAATGGGATTGAAGCAAACTGGTAATGATTTTTTAAAAAAAATCACAGGAGGTAAACATTGTAAACAGCATGAGTACATGAGCATAAGACTGTATGAGAATATTTGTTATGAGCAGTGCAGCAGGCTCACACACATCATTAAAAATTACAGCACAGACTTGTAGCTGTAGAATTTGCACTCCTCTACTGTTATAATTTATTTCTTGTGTTTTGATGGAGCCCAGGAGTCCCGTGATAGACTCCAAATGAGCTTTGTTCTCTGTTATGCAGAACAAAAAGAGACTCTCTGTCCTCATTTATCTCACTATGAATCGATTAACAGGTTTCTATGTATTTATGAAAGTTTTAATGTAAAAGTAATTTTAATTATTTCTGATTATTAAAGTATGATGATAGGCTAGGGATTAAATATTTTGTTAGAATTAATGACAATTAACTGTCATTGTATTGCAAAACCTCATGGGAACTGGAAACCTGCAGATGTTTTTCAATACTAATTAGAAATCAATCTTCCTTTCCAATTTTAGAGCAAACCACAGATATTTTGTCAATAGCTCATTTAGAGCAGAATCAGAAAGAGAGATTTGTCAGTCTCATTATTGCATGAATGTTCATCCTATACTCCTGGACCTGGAAAAAAACAACAAACAAACAACAAACCAGGCAGAGCTGCAGATAATGCCACAAACTACATCCGACATTTTTGTTTAACATACTTTTTTTTTTTCCACGGAGCTAAAATAGGTGAACTCCTTCCCAGCTACATAAAAAGTCTCATGTCTCCAAGTACCTTGAGGTCTTTCCATCATTCATGTTGCATACAAACAGTATGTTACTCATAAACTGCCCTGAAAAAAATCTCTTATCAAAAGCTGTGGTATTTTTGTTTTTTTCCTGGTTGTTTTCCCATGCCCTATTTCCTCTTTCAGTAAATGAAGAAATTAACCTGTGTAAAAGACACTTACAGGGACTAATCATACAGGATTTCCAGACTCAAGATATATGCATTAACCTTGAGCAAAATTTTCATCTCCCAGATATTCATCAAAATTGAATTAATCTTTTTTCTCTACAGATTATTCCTTTAGTGTGTCCACTTCTACACACATACCAACAAACAGGAAAACATAACCCCATATGGAAGAATCATCTATTCCTAAAACAACTCTTATACTTCAGTAAATATGCATGTATATATGTTTTTATACATAATTTAAATGTGAAGTTTCTCTTTGTTCAACAAAAATATCTCCTGCAGTATTCAAGAAAACACTAGTTTGTCTCAGGGAGTCACAGGGATTCAGTGAAGTTTTATTAACTTTTTTTAAGTACACTAGAAATTCAGAGAAATGGGTTATGTATATTTAAAAAAATGTTTCATCCTTGGTTACTAACCTTTGTACTTAATTTCCTTTGTTGTTTGAATACTGTCTTATTAATCCATTATGTCAGAAGCACAATTCTTTCCTGGTTCCTGAACAAATTATTCACAAAGAGAATAAATTAAAATGCTTCTGGGGGAATGATCTGCTATATAAGCAACCCAGATACCTAATGTATTAGACCTAATTAATATGGCTATCCTAAGCACTAATAACTTTAAGTTACATTATTAGATATTCCTTTGTTTCTTCAGTGTTATTCGGTGTAACGGAGGTGCTGATGCTCTTTATCCATAATGACAGTGCTCACTGTGCAAACACATTCAAGAGAGAAAATAATCTCTTCTATAGTCTAATATATTCTCCCCACTTCACACACAAATTAAGGAAAGAAAGTCAGAGTAGGAAGGCAGTTGTTTGATACAGGTCTACTTTCCAGTGAAGTCTTTTGCTACAGATGTAGTGAAAATGTAGCAATAATGAGGCCATGTTCCTTTCTGCTTCATCTCTCAAGCTGCCTAGTGTGTCTGCTTGGTCCAAGTTCTGCTAGTGGAGATTCTAAGGCTCTAAGGTGTCAAAGAAAGATAGAGAAAGTGATATGGCAATTTATGTTTAGTGCATAAAGTGGGTAAAATAATCTGGTCAGGAATGAAAGATTATTTTGATAAGGACCATTTCCCTGACACCATCAGGAATTTATTGATTTTATTTTAAAGATTTTACATTCTGCTTTCAAGAGCATTTTAAGACAGCTGTACATATCTATCACTTCAAATAGGATTGATTTATCTTTCTAACCTACCATTTCCAAAATGGAAGAGTTCTCTCCCAAATCTTAAGGTAAAAATATTCAACACAGTGGTCCTTCTTATAACTTTTTTATACATATCTCTGCTTGGTAGAATAAACTCTCAGAGATACTGAAATTCACATTAACTTCAAACCTAAATAATGTCAAATGTTTGAAATCTTATAATTTTTTCTTGATGAAAATAAACTATTCAGTCATACTCAATTCAACTGACAAGAAATCAATTCAATCTTAAGAAAAAATTATTTTAGTTTATCAACATTAGCTGTAGGAAAAAAAAAAAAGAAACAATAATCCATCAGAGTGTTTTCAAAAAGCTTTTGTAAAATGTAATTGTTGAAAATGGAACTATACTCTTCTTCCACCATGCTCCCCATATGTTACTGTACCAAGCTGTCAATTACCTTGTGATGCCCATGAGGAAGGGAAATTATTTTTTGACTGTAAGAAATTAAAATTAAGCTTTTCTTACCATGAAATATATTTATTTTCTATTTTTTTCTGTTAAAGACATAGGAATCTTTTATTTTTCATTTTTGTGTTAAATTATACTTTTTAAATGTAGCAATAGCAGATGTGAAATTTTTATTCAAATTTTCCAGAGTAGTACTATATCAATATAGCACAATTGATATTTTCTGCCCAATTATCTCCATGAATGTAAAATACTAAAACTTTGAATATTATTTTAAAATGTATTAAACCGTGATTTAAAAAATACATAGTTGTTTATTTCTCTATCATATTCAAATGCATCTCAGGATCACTCCAGACATAAGAAGGCACAGTTCATACTTTTTTGACATCTTTGGTAATTGCTGATAGTGTCCCCATCTTGGCTGGAGACAGTTCCTTGGGCCTTGGTCCACAGAATCTGTTTGTCTAGCTTGACTTTGCTGATCCTGACATGAATGAATTCCTTTAACACTGCTGTATTTATAAATACTGAGGCCTGTCTAATCTGATCTTGTATGGAAACATGAAGTGGGATAATTTTTGTACAGATCAATTATGTGTCTTAAAAAGAAATCATATTCTATTACATAGCTCTTTCAGTGAAGTCTCATGAGTAAATTCTCCATTCTTTTCATCACAGCAGTCTAAACAAGGCAAAATTGGATCTTGTTACTCAGCTCTGTCAGATAAAATCTGCAGTTGAATTTTTTTAGAAATGTAAGTTTCAGTGGTCCACTAGAACAGTAAAACATTCAGCAAAAAAATTAAGGTATCTGTTTTCTGTTGCTAAGTGACTGTGAGTCATAGTTAAAAGTCATGGAATCACAGAATCATAGAACAGTTAAGATTGTAAAAGATGTCTAAGATCAGTAAGTCCAAACATTAACCCAGAATCACTGTTCTCACCACAAACCTGTATCTCAAAGTGCCTTTTGAACTCTTGAAGGGATGGTGATTCTGCCACTTCTCTTGGCAGAAGGTAAAAGTTTTTTGCTTGTCTGGAGCAGCTGATGATGTTTGTAAAAATGCAATTGTAGATGCTTTTGTGAATATTGCAGATCTTTATGTATTGCAGAGGAGGGGCTGATATTAGACAAAAACGAGCTGTTAGGATTGTCACTGAAATTGAATGACTTAAAGGGTTTACATTAAGAACTACATATGTATCAATCAACTCTTTTTTTTGTCTCAAACCTTTTTTTATAGTCAGTGGACAAGAAAATCTGCTTATTCTGAAATAAATATAACTAACGTACTTGAACAATGATATGTACTGCCATTGTCTGAGACAGAAGCAAGAACAGTAAACATCACTGCACAATGGAAAGATATTCCCATTTTAGAAATTATTGTGGTATCTTCTTAGAACTGGAGTTAGCTGAATCAAATCAATGGTGAATATTCACTACTACTGTTGGAAGGCCAGCAAGATACATAGACAATAGCAGTAACACCTTAGATAAAGAGGAACTAATAGGAAATACAGGGGTTTTTTTGTTTAATTGTGTATGCTTCTTGTGTATTATATAATTTGTAAATCATATTTTAAATGTTTTTGTTATATGTGGAGTGTTTCTTGCCCTTTTTTGTTTACTTTTGATGGAGAAACTTCCAATATTAGATGATTTGCTCTATTCCCTCTCCTCAGTCCAGAGGGAGTCTCTGCAAATTGAAAATCACATTAGGAATTAAGAAGTGTCAATTTACTGCAGTGAATCTCAAAACATCTTTAATATAAACCCAAAATATTAATGTGCACAGGATTCTAAAATCACCTAGAGTAGAATTACAATGAAAGAAAAGCTGGGAGCAATCTGCTCTGGACTATGCACAAATATTGAAAATTAATTAAACTGAAATGCATTATTAATATATAACCCAGACAAGAAAGTACTTCAGAATATTTGAGGAAACTACTTAGATTATTTATTTGTTGTTCAGAAAATTAAGTACAATTTAAGCCTTAAAATTTTACAAAGAGCCTGATAACACCATTCCATTTATCCTTTCACTTTTAATATCTTTGGGTGAAAGAAAACCTACATATCAAATATACCATACATATACATACATTGATATATACATATATACCATATACACACACACATATATATAAGTACATATATATATATGGTATCTTGCATCCCCATGCCATCTGCACTTCTCCTTTACTGGGACTGTCCAAAATAACTGTCAGTAGACTGGTTGAATAACAATTTGAAAAGTACTGCAAGGATTACTTGATTCAAGCTTCATTGGCAACAGCATAGTCTAGACAAGATGGCCCAGCACCCTGTCCAGTTTAAAAGTCTCCAATATTGAGAAATCCACTACTTTCCCAGGGAGATTATTTCAATATCAGATTGCCCTCATTGTGAAAAATCACAATACCCTCAGGAGTAACTTGTACCTATTGTCCATCATCTTTCCTATGTGATTCCTTTTATAAAGAGAGTCTCATCTTCTTTGTAGACATCCTTTAAATACTGGAACATAGTGATCAAGTCTCCCCTCAGCCTTCTTTTCTCAAGGCTGAGCTAATGCCATTTTCTCAGCCTTTCCTCACACAGCAGCCACACTTCCCAGCCCCCAATCGTTTTTGTGGCCTTTATCTGGACCCCTTCTGGCATGACCACAGTTATTTTGAATAGCGGGGACCAAAACCTGAACAAATTATTCCAGACGTGGATTTACAAGCTCTGAACAGAGTGGGATAATCCGATCTGATACGGATCTGATGATTTCTGCTGGTGATGCCTTTGCTGATGCAGCCCAGCAGCCTGCTGGCTTTCTTTGCTGCAGTAGCACTGCTTGCTCCCACTGAGCTTGTCCACCAGCGTCCCCAGCTCCCTTTCCATGGAGCTGTTCCCCATCTGGGGATGCTGGCCTGTACTCTGTCCCTGGATTATGTTTTTAGGTGCAAGACCTTGTTGAAGCTCCTTGTTGAGCTTCATAAGAGTCTTGTTAGTCCACTCTTCCAGGCTACTCAGGTCTTAGGGCTGAGTGACTCTCTCTTTCCAAGTGTCCACTGCTCCACTCAGTTTACTGACATTAGCAAACTTCATCAGTGTACATGAAATCCCATTCCAGATCACTTATTATGATATGGAACAGCACTGGGCCCTGTATTGTTCCCTAGGGGTCTCCACTTGTGGCAGAATGTCATCTTAAAAAGGAGCTATTTACAATTACCCCTCTGGATGCCACTGGACAGACAGATCCCTACCTGCCTGGACTGTAATGCATCAGTTTCTCTGGGAGGAGTCCGTGGGAAACTGAATTGAAAACCTTGGATAAATTTAGGTAGACAATGTCTACCCGAAAGGCAAAAACTGCTTAGCCTCATCTTCAGGCCCAGCAAGGTCCTTCTGAATATTTTACAAATAATACACACAGAGTAAATCTACATTGAGAGATGCTGATCTTGAACTGCATCCCACTCCAGGTACCTGTTGTAGTTTTATTTCAGTTTTTTATGGTGAATATTTTACTTGTAAAAAACATAAAAATCAAACAAACCATCATGAAATATTTTCAAAGCAGTGTTTTGTAGCTAACAATGCTTTTTGTTTCTCCCAAAAGTAATCTGATATTTAAACTCTTCACTTGAAGATTGAATTATATTAATTGTGTTTTGTTTTACCTTACTTAAACAGGGAATTCATTAAATGCAGACAATTTCAAAAGTAATCTATTTACTTACTATCTTGAATGAGGTATTTAGTTTCATCCAGATCTCAGAATAGCTAAGGGAGCACATATTTATTTAACCTTGTCACTACACTGGGGATACATGCTTTTAGTAAATGTATCTCAGCTTGGAAGTCTTAATAGCTCTGGATCTCATGCTACTTTCCAACAGATACAGTAGCTGTTTACTTACCAAGCAGGAAAATGCTGAAAACTACTAATTTGTGATTGATGCCAAAATACTGTGTGCTGTTTTTTCACACTGGTTACATACTGTTTGACTGTATATTCACATCCAAAAATCTTATCCTTCCCTTTAAGGGCTATTCTGTAGTCCTATTTTCTGCTCCTTTTCCATTTGAGGATCTCATTGAAATAATTACTCTCCTATCTTTAGGAACCTTGTAGTAGAGATATTTCATGAAATCTCAGTCTACTGATGATTGTTGATTGATCACACTCACCTAACCCCTATAGGTTTCCAATCTGTTAATTCTGCTCAAGATATATTAGTCATGTTTAAGCTTTAAAAATATTCCAATACAGTTCCTAAACCCATTCTGTCTCAGATGGGCTTAGGAGGTGCATTGGTCTTGTTTTTAAATAGGAGGAGAATACCTTATGGACTGGGTGCACCCAGGTGTATTGGCAGAATTTAAGAACACATTTACAAATGGCAATAGGTTCCTTATTCCTAAGGTAACTCAGAGTATAGGTATCCAAGGAGTTTTATGACCAAAATTTGTGATATGAAGGGATTTTATGAGTATGTGCTTCTTACAAGGGGATAGTCAGAGTAGCCATAATTATTTGGTGCCTCATATAAACTAAGAATTAAGTTCTCTGAACACAATGGCATATTTATTTTCTGAAATATTACAGGATCTGTAATTACTTCTTAAAGAACTGCCAGGTTCCCTCTTTCTCTTTTTCTTGCAAGTCTAAATAAAAACTGTACAGCCTTAAATTTGGATTGCATCAAGAATATTGCAGTTTCTGTTAATCTGGCAGAACTGGGAATTTTGCCATGCTTAGACTATTATCCTGCCCAACTAGTCCCTGCTATGAACTTATTCATTTGGTTTGTTATCTCAGTAAATTAGTCATAAATAATATGAGCTTAGTATATGTAGTGGAATATGCATAAGGATTAGAATTTTCTCTAGTGTGTGTTCCTTTTTTTTTTTTTTTTTTTTTTTTTTTTTTTTTTTTTTTTGCTACTTTGCTTCTGAGAGATGTGAGATACATAATGTATGAGCTCCATATTTACTCTTCCTTCCTGTGAATGCAAACGCCTGCTTTATGGTCTATTTTGCCACTAACAATGCATATGAATTGCTACTTGTTATAAAGCTATTTGTATTTCTCATTTTTGCATACCTTGCAGTAAGTACTGATGGTCATGTTGATTGAACATAATGATAATATTCATAATTTGGGCAGGATATTACTACTGCTATAATCAGACAGACTTAATCCTTAAGTGTGAAAAACGATACAATTTTTCTATCAACCTTAAAGCACTTTATATTAAGGAAGGTTATTTTCTAGTAAAAAAATGAATAATATTTCATATAGCAAGTAATTCTTCATGGAAAGCTAACAACATTTTTAATAAGTAACTAAAATGATGGACTTCTGTGTTTGTACTGTACCTAGCAGTTAACACAACAGGACCTCAATCTTGATGGGGACATAGGCTGTAACAGCAGTATAAATATTTAATCAAGTTAATTAAGTGTAAAAGGAGGGTGTTGGGAGTAAACTCAATGTGTAAGGAGTGTGTTAGACTGATTGAAACAGTACTTGGCTGAGAACATATCAAAGACCCATAAAATTTGAAGTTAAGAAATAAAAATCGAAATAGCTATTTGTGGTCACTGTTATACTTTCACATATTTAAATTTAAGTAATGTCCCTACAGTATAGTGAGTTATTGAACAGTTACAGCTGTTTAATATGGTAGGTAGCTCATTAAAATAGTCCTAATTCTATAATACTTCACAGTGGGGAAGAACACTGGCAAAATGTGAAATCTAAAAGGACCTCTGAGAGACTTAAGGAGAGAGGAAAGGGAATATAACATGGATTGAAAAGTAGACTGTTGACAAGCATATGCAGTAAATGTTTTTACAGACATATAAGAGTATGACTAAAAAACATAGAAGTTTCTTATGACTGTTCAATGGTGAAATTAGTATTAGAGAAAGAAAAATGAAGTAGATTAAATTTATGGCATAAAATTAACAGACTTTCACAATGACTTTTACCTTCACACTTACAGAAAAGAAGTTTGAATATCTCACAAAAATAAAATCTTTATGTAGGAGTTTTTAGGAGGGTGGTAGTGAATTAGAATATTATGTGTACCCTTGGACAAGACTGGATCATCTCAAATGTCAGTATAGAGTTATGTTTAGAAAAAACTATAAGCCTTTATTCAATTAAGCTTAGGAGGTTATTCAGGTGAGAAGACACCAGGTATCTACAACAGTCTGAGCAGATTCTCTGAAAAGATGCATTGCTTTTCCTAAATACAATCAGTTGGACACTCAAGGATACCTGAGATATCTTGAGCTATCTCTGGGCAGCTGGCCTTTACCTGCTAATCCAGAGGAACATACAAAAAGAATTTATCCTATCTTGCAGCTCTTTGCAGACTACTCAGATACCTTAGAGTGTCTCAGAATACCTCAAAAGGCACTAGCTGCCTCTGTGGCAGTCACATGAAGCCATATACCGCCTCTGACTATGTGTGTCTACAAAAGAGCTCACACACAGAGTAAATCTACATTGAGAGATGCTGATCTTGAACTGCATCCCACTCCAGGTACCTGTACAGGGAGCTACTCTGAGATGCTCTGTTGGATCACAAGCCCTTTGAAATTGTGACAGCACAAAAGCACAGGAGTTACCCTAAGTTATCTGGGACAGGCCAGAAATATTGGATGCTGAACCTGGGGTCTTCCAGAGGGGGGCAAGGTGGGATACTTGAGAGTACTTCCATGGCATTCAGCATCTATGTGCTGAACAGAGCACTGAACATCTGAACTCCCTTTAAACCTAAAGTGGAAGAAATAGGCACTCCTTAAAGAGTGATTTATTTGCTATCTTCCCCAGTAACACTCAAGTCTGGAGCACCAGGGCCAATGTAAATATCTATTCTGTGAAGTGTTTGGTGAAATGATTCTCAATTTTTTTCAATAGAAAACTTATTTTCAGAAAGCTCATTTCACTTCCACTCCTGTGAAGTGAAAACTGGATGCAGGACAGCACAGAAAAGGAAAAACATTGCAATGTATTAAAATGACAGAAAGCATTTCATATAGTACAAAAACAAATTACTTGTTGGGCTATTCTTTTAAACCTTCAGTATGGTTTAGCAGAAATGCGTAACCGAGTAATGAACCCTGGAAATGTTACTTCATTAGGAGGAACAACAAATTTCAGGATTGATTTGAAACCTTCCATCTTTGACATACAAGTGATATGAAATAATTATCCCTCAAGAGGCAAGCTAAAGATAATTCATAGAGACTTTCTGTTGTGAGAGCTTATCTTAATTTCTGTTAAAGTTACAAAAGATAAAGTGACAGAACAAAATAGTGGCTGAAAAGATTTTATTTGGTTTTCATACTCTCTTCTGATTCAAACAATGGTTTCCTCTGACATGGTTTCTCAATTTGCAATGAATATTCAGCATTTTAAATTGCATATTGAATCATTTTTCAAACCACTGTAATAGGATGTGGTGATTTCACTTTCATATAAGACAGCAAAATCAGAAGAGAATAATAACATTTCAATCAGTGGAAAGAAGCTTCATTGAAAGTTTTCTTGCAAATAAAGAACTAAGTTAAATTTAAACTACTATGTCATATTAATTATCAAAAATATGTTGTTTGGGGGAAAAGGATAGAGATACTTCTTCTTTGAGAAATGTGTAAGCATAAATAATATCTACATGGGCATCTGCTTTGTTTCATTTGAAACAAATGTTCTAAATATCAGAAAAAATATGAGTATTTAGCTGAAGATTAACCCCAAAAAGAAGGGGTTTTTTCCAAACTCTTGAAGAGTTTTTGTATGCTTACATACATGTTTGTATATATACTCATAGCAAAATATAGTGGAGAATCATATCTCTACTTAAGAAGGAAATTGAAGAACTTGAATGCCTTCTCAATGAAAATAATTTCATGTATTGATATCAGGTTAGGGGCAATAATGATCAGTGGTGCTTGGGATATTTAAAACAGTATATTAATAATATCAGATGCACTGAAAGGGGGATTATAGGTTACAAATTTATGCAAGTCAACTTTTTTTTAATTTGTATATAATAAATCATATAACTATAGTGCAGGCTGGGTTGGAAAGGGTCCTTAAAGATGATCTAGTTCCAACCCCTATGCCATGGCCAGGGACACTTTTCAATACTCCAGGTTGTTCAAAGCCTCATCCAATATGGATTTGAACACTTCCACAGATGGGACATACAGAGCTCCTCTAGGCAACCAATTCCAGTGCCTCACCAAACTCACAGTAAAGAATTTCTCCTAATACCTGGTCTACACCGACTCTTTCAGTTTGAAGCCACTCCCCCTTGTCCTCATTACATGCTCTTGTAAATAGTTTCTCTCCATTTTCCTATAGGGTGTCCCTTCAGGTACCAGAAGGCTCTAATTGGGTCACACCAAAGCATTCTCTTTTCCAGACTGAACAATTCTCTCAGCCTCTCCTCTGATCATCTTGGTGGCCTCCTCTGAGCTCTCTCCAGCAGGTCCATGTCCTTCCTGTGCTGGGTTCCAGAGCTGGATGCAGCTCTGCAGGTGGGGTCTCACAGGAGCAGAGCAGAGGGGCAGAATCCCCTCCCTCCTCTGCTGCCCACGCTGCTTTGGATGCAGCCCAGGACACGTTTGGCTTTCTGGGCTGAGAGTGCACACTGCTGGGTCGTGTCCAGCCTCTCATCCACCTGCACCCCCAAGTCCTTCTCCTCAGGGCTGCTCTCCCTCTGTTCATCCCCAGCCTGTGCTGACAATGAAGGTTGCCCTGTCTCAGGTAGAGGACCTTCTGCTTGGCCTTGTTAAAATGCATGAAGTTCCCATTGGCCCCCTTCGTGTCTTTGTCCAGGTTCCTCTGGGACATCCTTAAGGTGTGTCAACAGCACCACTCAGTTTGGTTCTCTCAAATCTGCAAACGTGGTGAGGGTGTTCTCAATCCCTTTCCTTATGTCATTAATGAAGAATATCCCAATATGGACGCTGGAGGGATGCCACTTGTTACTGCCACCCACTGGGCCTCTTAGCTGTTTACCACTACTCTCTGGTACTCTCACTACTATCCCACCAGTTCCTGATTCACCTAACACTCCACCATTTGAATCCATCTCTCTTCAATTTAGAGTGAAGGACTATGTGGGAGACTGTGTCAAAGAATTTGCAAAAGTCCAGATAAATTACATCTGTAGACCTTCCCTTGTTCACTGATTTAGTTAGTGACTTTGTATTAGAATGAATGTAAGTTGGTCAGGCAGGACCAATAAATGCCTATTTTATTTGTAAGAAGGTAATTTTTCAATTTAATTAATAGTTTTATTTTTCATATCTTAATTTTTCTTTTTATTTCTTATTACCCAGATTAACAGTATTCCCCAGAAATATTTTACATAATCTCAGACTGGATCAAAAGTGCGCATTAGTGCTGGTGTATAAATGTTTTGACACTTTTTACAGAATCAGCATGACTCCACATTTGCTATGTCCACTCATGCTCAAAGTATAAATAAGAAACACCCTTATTTTATGAAAGTTAATATTGCTCGTATCCAGGCTCCACATAAAGATTTCCACAAAGCAATTATTCCATTCAAACAGTTACTCATGTTCAGTGACCTTTACGATTTCAAATTACAAACTTGCCTATTCTTGCAGAGTTTTCATTTACATTTTTTATTCTTTGTTTCTGTTCATTTGTCAATCACTTAAGCCCACTGCTGTTTCAGGCAATAAACTAATGTTCACTATCCTCTTGGCACATATTTTTTTATTGAGCAGAGGCTAAATATTTAAACTGACAAAGTCAAGTTCCTCCATGACTTTATCTGAGATACTGTCAACAATTTACTTTCTTGATCCTGTTTCTTTTCAATTAAATCAAACCCAGCTACATTTACAATTCATTAAACCACTGTTCTGTAGCCCATGACCAATGCCACTTGAATCAGCGCTGAAGTATTCCATATGTGGCTATGCCAAAATTATCCCAAAGTTTATAGCGTTTATATATTAAATGCTTGAGCCTTATATGAAGGGAACAAAATGACAACTGATTATCAATTTTCATCAGAACTAATCTGATTTTTCTGCCCTATTGTAAAATGTACTTCAGTGTTTCTGTCACTGTTTTGGGGTTAATATGAGATCAAAGGTTTTACTAATTGTTTGTTGCAATAATCTAAAAGGAGTGTAATAAAATCTTACACTTCACAACAGGATGTAATTAGCAGCTAAATTTAGGAAGGAGTGGGTGTCTCAGCTGGTTAATTCACAAAGGTTATTCTTTGACTCGCTAACTGAATGATCATGATAGACTCAACAGAAGAGGCAATGGGTAACTCTGCCTGTATTGCTACATTTGTTTGTCATTCAAGAGCAGATCTTCAGCCATTCCTTTAACTGTATTCTCTTGTCTCGGTTTAGGGCAAATTTGGGAGGAAACCTCTGAAGGGGGTTCCTCTGGAAAGCAAACCCAAACAGCCCCTCCCCCAGCCAGTCCAGGA